>JAUBOD010001057.1:1610559-1626311 GCA_032353885.1 Nothura maculosa
TCCCAGAATTTCAATGAGGAATTTTTAAGACGTTCCTTAAAGACTATTCTGACATATGCTGAAGAAGATCTGGAACTTAGAGAGACAACATTCCCTGATCAGGTAGGAGGAATACCCCAAGGAAGGTGACGTGTAATTCATTATCAAGCTCTTCTTAAACCTCCATCTGGTAGCAGGGATTTGCATGCATTCCCTGAGAGGTACTTCTTTTTTTCTTTTTTTTCTTTTTTTTTTTCTGTGAGCAAAATATTTAGGTCCTTGATTGATGCTGATGCTAATTCAGAGTGGCTCTGGACCTAAAATGGCAGTGTATAGTTTGCTCCCTGCTGACAGTTCCTTAAAGCATTATCTTTGTTACAGGTCCAGGATCTTGTGTTCAACCTCCATATGATCCTCTCTGACACAGTTAAAATGAAGGAGCACCAGGAAGATCCAGAAATGCTGATTGACCTTATGTACAGGTAGAGTTTATAACTGTTGCACTGAAGGGACAGTAGATGTCAGTACTTCACGTACTGTTTGATCAAAGCTTAGTACCTACTGTGTTTAGAGCCTGAAATACTGTATTGCTACGAACTTCAATTACCTTTTTTTATTAGCCATTCTTTTACTTTGAACTCTAAGCCTCTTTTCGATGCTGTTGCTTGTCATGATTCACATTTTGCCTGAAATTCATAAGGACTACCTCTTTTTTGGATTTGGACTCAAATGCTACTCACTTCAACCCTTATGTAACTTGTTTTTTGAGTAATTACACTGCAGTTCCCAGTCTCAGTGCTCACAGACCAGTATGGACAGAGAGCAGTATTTCTCAGGCTATATCTGTACCCTGAGCATGCTCTTACTCCACAGGCAAGGGCAGAGGCAGCACAGCTGTGATTGCTTGCAGCTGTGACCAGCCAGTCTTTGCAAAGCTACCCTGCAGTATCTGCATTCCTTACTACTACCAAGGAATTAATCTGGCCCTAACTCATGTTTGTTGTATTTAAAGGTAGTGTTGACAAGTTTCTTTGTCTTTTGTCTGACTTAGATAAAAGTAGTTTCCAATCCCCAGCTGTCTCTGACAGTCTTATCCTCCTCTTGAACAGAGATTTCTGTGCTTCCCCTGCTTGCATCAGGGAAGACTTAAGGATCTTCCAGGACCTGATTGCATGAAAGGGGCTTCAGTTTTGGTACATATGATGGTGGTCATATGCAAATCTATACAACCACTTAGAATAACTTCCTTTCTATATAGTTTTTATCTTTTGTATTGCTGGATAGCCTGGAGCTGAGGGTGGTTGATATTTAAGCAGAAGTACCTAAATACTAATCACAGAGCTTTTTTTTTTTTCAATTAGGATTGCAAAGGGCTATCAGAATTCCCCTGACCTGCGCCTGACCTGGTTACAGAACATGGCTGGGAAGCACTCGGAGAGAAGCAATCACGCTGAATCGGCCCAGTGCTTGGTCCATTCGGCAGCCTTGGTAGCTGAATATCTAAGCATGCTTGAAGACAGGAAATACCTCCCTGTAGGGTGTGTTACATTTCAGGTAGGAGTGTGTCCTTTCTCCTCCACAAAGTTTTTTTTGGGTTTTGTCATCTGCTGCTTAGATGCAGAATATTTCCATGCACCAACTACTGCTATGCCCATGTATTCATACTGCACTTAGGCAGTTCGGTTTCCCAAGAACTGGTTAGAACAACTTCTGAAAATCTTTATGTTTAAAAACTGCCTTGATTCTTCAGAATTGTTTTATCTGTAGACTAAATGGACCCAGTTTTTTTTTATTTTATCAATTAAGTCTGCTAAGGCCTCATCTAATACAGTTTTTAAGTCTGGACGTTGTGTAGGGAGTACATTATACTGGAGTAACTGATGAGAATGATTCCTGTGGTTACTAACTTTAGGCTGGAAACACTGAGCAAAGTAAACAGGCTTTGAACATGGTGGTTGTTCAAATCAGGAAACTTAAAATTGAGCATGTGTTGAATTGACTTGCTGGATCAGAAAGAATGACATTAAATGCATGTGAAAGTTGCCTCTAAAAATTTCAGAATTTGATTGAAAATCAGCTAGCTTTCAAAGTGTTACATTTAACTTAAATTGAGTGTAATCATTCTGTCTAAATTATGTCTCCTTAGAATATATCTTCTAATGTTTTGGAAGAGTCAGCAGTTTCCGATGATGTTGTATCACCAGATGAAGAGGGTATCTGTTCTGGGAAGTATTTTACGGAAGCTGGTCTGGTGGGATTGCTGGAACAGGCTGCAGCATCTTTCTCAATGGTAGAAGACTTTTAATTTCTTTATCTCTTCAGCAATCTTACACTACTGGGCAGTGTAAAGCAAAACATTTCTTTGAGACTATATGGCTCTGTTGTAACCACTTAATTTGAGTGGAGCATTGGGAGTGTTAGCTGTTAAAGACAGGTCAGTTTGTACTCCCAAGTAAAATGTGCAGCGAACCAGTGCTGGACACCAAGAGGTCTTTGTCTGTTCTAGATCTTTTCTAGTGCATGTTCTGAATTTTAGAACAGAAGAAAAGCTCTTATGATTTACCTCCATCAAAGAGAGTGGGCTAAATGAGTTTTTTTAGTAGAGGATGGAAAATCTACTTTAAGAGGAACAGTGCTACCTTTAAGAAGTAGCAGTGTATCCATCAGAAATCAGTGAAAGCAAGTGAATTATGTCCCACAACCTGATCTCAAGTTTCTGCTGGTAGGTTTAAGTACAAGCAACAGTAACTACAGAGTAGGGACTAAGAACCACTTAGAACGAAGCAGTGTCTGCCTGCGGTAGCCTGGGTCCCCTGCACAAGAGCTATTCTAGGGCAGCTTCATAAACTACATCTCCTGGAGTGCCAAAAGTTGCACAGACAGAGAAGTCCCTCCAGGTTGAAGTTGCACTGAACAGAATGGCCTCTAATTGTGTATTTAAACTTCCATATTTCATTCCTGTAGATTTGGTTAGGATCCTCTTTTGTTACACTCTTGTGCAAATATCCAAACATCCCGAATTTGCTTATTAAAATAATCTCATTTACTACTAGCAGTGTATTGCAGTGGGTTCTTGGTTCCACTGATAGGAGGGGATTTTATTCCATTCACTTACATGTATATTTTAAGGAAAGGTACTGATTATACCACAGTGTATTTGAGTTTCTATGCCACGTTTTCATTTTTCAGTCTTACTATTTGAATGCTTTGGGCATGTATCATACTTGCTGTTGAATTGATGGAGCCATCTAATGGACATTATTTTGTAGGCTGGCATGTATGAAGCGGTTAATGAGGTTTACAAAGTCCTTATTCCTATTCACGAAGCTAATAGAGATGCCAAGAAGCTATCTACTATTCATGGTAAACTCCAAGAAGCATTCAGCAAGATTGTTCATCAGGTAATGATTTGAATCTTCAGCTGCAATGAGAATTGTGAAGAAATTCCAAATGCTCAGTGCTGCTAAAAATTGCCCATCAAGGAAAAATCATTTAAATCAGATTGCATAAAAATGTCAAAATGATGATCCACAGTAAATGAAGGATCACTGACAGGATTAGTTCTCTCAGAACTCTTATCATTAGAAACATGAGAAAATAACAGTTAACAAATTTGAGCATAACTTCAGAAGTTTCCAGGAGTTAAATTCTAATTATGAGTCAACTTAGCTACTGTTTTAAAATGTTTTTTGCATGCTGTAATTCTGCTTAAAGAAAAATGGTTTTTGCCTTTGGCCTTGCAGGTAACATTGAGGAGTGTTAGGGGGTTCTTCTTTGCATGTAGCGGATGAATTATTGAATCTGAATGGTGCAAAACCCACCAGCTCAATTGAAAGCAAAGCATTTTATGTGAGAATTCGAAGTTACCAACCCTGGCTAAGCTCGAGAGACCTCGGCTCACAGGAAATAAGAGCACTTGGCAAATCTCAAAGTGTGTCTCATCTCCTGGGAGCCTGCTGGGCTCGTGGCTGGCTCTAAGGGCAGGCGAGCGCTCAGCAGACTCCCCTGCAGGACCTGCCAGAGCTGCTTGGAGCCCCACAGCCCAGACTACTTTCTGGTCATGGACTGCTGGGTGCATATATATTATCTGTTCATGTAGTTACCCGTACTCTTAACATCCTCCGATGTCTGCTAGGGGATCTATTTCATAGAATCCAGCTGGTCTACAGCAGCTGAGGGTCTGGTTGTTATGTGTGTTCTGGCATTGCCAGACTGAGCTTAAATGAGCCGATCGAGGACAGTTATTTAGTGTCTTTCTGGGCCATTCTGGATGCATGATGACATGTAATCATTGAGAGCATTTCAGGTTAATGATACCTTACATTGATGGTCATGTTTTGGCCTTTGAAACTTTTTTTTGGTTTCTGTGACATGCGCTTTTTACTTTTTATTACACAGAGTACTGGCTGGGAGGTAGGTAACTCCATTTTAGTTAGTAAAGAACACTAATAGATTTATCAGATGACTCACGCCAACGCTTGCCCACATGTGCTAGTTGTGGGTATTTCTGTTGCTGTCTGCTGTTACAACTGAATTCATTAACCAAAGAAATACCAATAAACTGATTGTGGTTTCAGTAGGAAATTCTTCATAAGAAGCTGTAGGTAGTGCATGGATGCTGACGTGTTCCACTAATGAGGTTCTTTGGTGAATGAGCCACTGTATCATCACTAGTTTGTTTTTATAATTTGTTTATATTTCTTTTCATCAGCATTGACACAGAATATCATCTCTTCATACCATATTTTCACCCCACCCACAGGGGTCGATTTAAGCAATAATGCTCAGAGGTACTGAAAAGCAAAACTGTTTTATTGCATATGCAGATCGTATCTCAGACAGTAAGAGACCTAATTTTGTTCATTTAATAACAGTTAATTTGTTATGTAGCTGTTTATCGGGCAACAAAATAGCCCAGTTGTGATAACTGGAGTCCATTTTGCCGCTCACGTTTTTTTAGAGACTGCTCACATTTCAACAACATACACCATGAGAACCACACGTTTGTATTAAAAATAGTCTGCTTCCCCTGAATGTTACACACAGCGCTGTGAGTTTGATAAATCAGGCCCTAATCCAGTTGACATAGTTGGTGTGTAAACTTTGAGGAGTCTCAGAAGTCATTTTAAATGCTTGGTGAATATGGTGTCAGCTTATTTGCTTAGACTTGAGCCATTCAGTTGATTTCTGCTTTTCTGTGACCCAGCTCGTTCCAAGTTTCCAACACAGGAGAGCACTGAAGCCCACACTTCATGAACTGGCGCCTAGATGGAAGTTGCTTTGCACTGTGTGATAAAAATAATTTGGGCTGGTGATGCCTGAACTTGAGTTTTAATTCTAGCCTAACAAAAAGTGAAATTCAGTAGCTTAAAAGTAACCCCTGACCTTCAAGGGCTGGCCCTGTTAATCATTTGCTGGTCAATGTGAAAAGTCCCTGTAGATGAGGTAGCACAACTGTCTAGAGTGTGTCATAGGAATAGAAACGATACATATTCAATATCCAACAAATTTAAAGGCCTGTGAGCATCTTTTTTCATCCATCTGCCCCTAAATCGACCCCTGAAGAAAATCCTGTCATTGGTTATGAATCTAACATCACTCAATCATGTTTTATTGCATGGTAAAAGACACCCATGGTTTGTGTTCTTGTCTGTCATGGTGCTCTCTCATTGCCATACTATTTCTGATCTATGTGCTTTGTAGCTTTCGGATTTGTTGCATGATTTTTTCTCCTTTTCCTTTATTCATAAATGCTTTAATTGACGCTCACCCTTTTTTATTTTGAAGTTTATTTGCTGCCAATTTGCTGCTTGTTTGTTTTTTGGAATTTCCCTAATTAAATACTCTCTGTTTTCTCCTCTATTGCCCTGGTTGCTGACCCTCCTCCCCACTCTTACTATTGTCTGTTGTGGTAAGTTCCTACTTGTGGATTTTTTTTTTTTTACTTTCCTCTTCCCTTCTCCCCTTTATTGTTTTATTCTGTGGAAGCCCCAATTTCATTTTACCAAAGAGCTATGCCAACAGCAAGATTCAACCCTAGGGTCACAGGGAAAGCAGTATTGCCAGCTTCAAGCACTGAAGTATCCTGATTCAAGCATCAATATACCTGTGTGAGACTGGTTTAAACTTACCAGGTTGTGGATTTTTCTGTTTGTCCATTTGCTTGCTAAGTATTTTTTTTTCTGTGAAAAGTCTTTTCATGCACAAGAATTTAAAAATACTCTTTTTAGTACGAAAGGAGAGGTTGCCATCTGACAAGGGGATTCCAGGAGCTCCTGCTTCATGAGAAAAACACCAATATTGGAAGACTTGCAAGAGCTGGCAACACTGCAAAATGACCTTTGATTAAAGTCAAGCAAGAAACAATGCTCAGTTTAGCAAAGATGGTTAGCTTTTGCATTCTGCACATTGTGTATGAAGTGTATATATGTTTTTACTCATACGTGCTTTGGGCTGATTCTGTGTTCAGACAGCTACACTACTACATTGGTCTTAATGGAGAAAAGAGATGATTATTTGAGTCTATTTTTTCAAATATTGTTGGCAAAGCTTTTTGTGTATGTTGTAAGTGATAACTCTAAAACTTTATTCCCAGCAATTTTGAAAGGTATTTACCATGCATAATAACAAATCATGAACCTTCATAAATCATGATGGCTGTGATCTGCTCTGCCGGTTCTGTGATGGCTATTCAGTGTTCACCTTCATTCTCTTCTCCTCCCAAAGACCTATTATTTTTCATAAAATAATAGGATGTAAAATGCTTTTTAATAATTTCTCCCTCATATCTGCATTTTAGCTCTTTTCAGAAACAAGACCATGGAGTATTTTTAAGTCATTTATTTTGTTTTCAGTCCTGTGATTATGAAGATCTTGGGTTTGACTAAATTTCAAAGGAAAAATTCTAGTGAGGATTGCAGAGCCATCCCATATTGTTAACTGCAGGCAAGAAATTGAGCAAGTACAGAGAGTGAAGAGTAGCCAGGAGGTGCCTGCTTGCTTGCAGGAACCGGCTTCCAGCTCCTTGTTTCCAGTTGCAGACCCTGGCTGCAGGCCGGAAAATTGTGTATGTGAAGGGATGTACTGGACAGAGCTGCTCCCCTGTGCAGGAATAGAGCAGCAGGAAGGCTGACAGGCAAGGACAGTACAAATAGTCCCTGATTGTGGACCAGAGATGCCCAGGACTGGTGCTGTATCTCCTCACACACTACATCTACACTGCAGCTGGCAAGAACAGCATTTTTATCACCTTAGGAGCTAACCAGTACTCCTCACTGCAGCCTTTTCTCCCTGGCATCATTATAACTGAGCTTTAGCAACTGGATTTATCAGGAAAAGCCAGTGCAACTGGACTTTGTACATGTGCTGGGACTCTAGGTTCATCAGTATCCCCTGAACCACCATTCCTGGCACTTCCCAGTGCACTGTTGCTCTCACTTTAGTAATATCACCAGAAATCTACTAAATGATGCTGATGAAAAGACGTTTTCTCCTTCCCTCATGGTTATTTTTACAGCAACATGAATTTACACTGCCCTTAACAAGCAACTGTCTGTGTAAATGTCCATGCAGCAGGTGTTCACCTTGAAGGGACCAGATCCTGCCAACACTTCTGACACTGAAAATTCCAGGACATGTCTCCTTCCGCATGGCTAGTGGGAGTCGACATAGTATGGAACAACCACAGTTGCTTTCTCTATGCCCTCAACAAGCCAAGACCTGGAGAGCCCATAGTCACCTTTATGCCTCTTCCCCTGAGAATTTAACCAAATGAGAGAGCTTTTTTCCTTGCAGCTCAAAGGCATATCAAGCCCTTGAGCAGATTTTTCTCACTTCTTTTTTTTAATCACAGCTGCTAATGGAGCTCTCTTTTCTAGCCCTGGTGCAGCCAGCTCATAGCATAGTATCACATGCTAGCATTGCCCTTGAAGGGCACTCTGCAGGAGTAAGGACATCTCGGACAGATGGGGCCTGTGGAGCTCCATTAGTTGCACTGCTTGGGAGTTATTCACTGGAGCTGTGTTTGGCATTGACAGTCACAAATGTTTCTTTAATACTTCATCTTGCCATCTGGGCAGTGAGGTGAAGGGGATGATTCCTTCTTGGTTGCCAAGTAGGAGAGAGGGAGATGACCCAGTTCTGTTGATTTAAAGGCCCTGTCTCTCCAGGAGAGTAGATGAAGCCTGGAAGTCATGCGGAAGCCTGACCTAGACTGCCTAGCCTTGGCAGTGTGGCCAAGTAGTAGGAGAAAAGCACGTGGATTGAGAGTAGCCATGTAGTGTCCATCACTGAGGGCTCCCTGTGCCCATCGGTCAGAGGCAGAATCCCACCACCATCCCTGTGGAGCAAGCCCAGACCCAGCATGAGGCTGAGGGAGATGCTTTGCTCCTTATACAGCAGCTCCTCGTGGGCAGAACTCATAGTTACCCTGGAAGGTGCCTTTGAGAAGTGCCAAGAAGGGAGCACCAGCCTCCCAGGCTTCGGCTGGTCGCATTGAAACTGAGTGAAAAATGCACAGCTAGAAATGTTGAGGGAATTTAGCATGGGGAATAATGGTCAAGATGCAACTTTATAACAATAATGATAAGTAAAATGAGGCCTCAGTAGGCTACTCATTTCTCTGTGGGTTTGGCCAAGGAAATAGCTCCCATGCATTGCCAGGTAATTGCCAACTAATGCTGCTAGTAAAACAGTAATAGCCTCCCAGCAGGGATTCGCATCCCCAGGAGCTACATCTGGGAAAGGCTGCATGTGGTGTGATGAAAATCCAGTTGGTGGTGCTGGCAGGTTCAAATCACCTCTCTGGAGGCGGGATGGGCTGCCAAGGGTGGCCCGAGCATCATGTGCACGAGGTCAAGCAGATGAGCAAAGCTCAGGGAGCTGCAAATTCTTAATTTTGGCATGTGTCTCTGCTATTGTTAGTGTGCAGCCAGTGAATTCATGTCCAAAGCAAAAGGAAATAATGTTCCTCTGAAGCCATAGCATGTCTAAACTACCAAACAACTTAGGAGAGGAGGAAGTGCACCAATATCATTAGTGCGATGAGACCATTTCTCCTCAGCTCTTTGAACATGACCCTCCAGCTGGTTGTTTTTCACTGACGTGTTTCTTTTCATTTTAATTTGGCTCATTCATCCTCTTTGCTTTCCATAGATCATGTTCACCCTCACCGCAAAAGGTTAGTTTTGTCATAGCAAACTGCTGAAATAAAACCAGACTTGGCAGCCAGGGCATCTGTAGGTGCTTTTTGAAACCAGATGCTAACGCAGCTCAGAAACTTTGCACATTACATGCTACATCACACTTTCCCATGAGAGTAAAGGTGAACATTTTAGAATTTCTTGCTTAAAAAAAAAAAGGAAAAAGCATTTCTGGTTTATGCATGCAACATGAGTTGTTATAGCCTTTAACAAAACCAAAGGTGTGATTTATTTTTAAGGCATTTTATTTTCTGTCTCTTTTTTAATCAGATTTTCTTTGTCACTTTTCTAGCAAAAATCCTTCTGTTCTTTTGTTCTATTTCTGGGCCAAATTCACCACTGGCTCTAACAGAAGCAGCTCCACAATGCCCTGGACTGCATCTGCTTTCCCCAGGAGTGACTTTGGCCCTCAATTTTACGGATTAGTTCCTAGAGACAACCTTAATGCCTTTCAATCAACATGCTATTTAAAAAGCACTTGTGTATGTGTGAGTGTGTGTGTTAATTGGCTGTTGACCTCGGCCCAATCCTGCAATTACCTGAGGCTCTGAAGTGGGTGATTTTGGGGGTGTTTGCATGCAATGTTTTGGGGGCTGCAGCCTATGAAGACTGTCAGCAGCTTTGGTGCCCAGCACCGTGGCCATGGGCCAGGTTGAGGGTTCTCCACATGGAATTTGGGGAGTTTGAACTATTAACACAAGTGGAGGAACTTGCCTTTAACCAGACCTCAGAGACATCCAGTGCTCTCAGGCTCCTCCTGGTGTGGGAAAACTTATTGCAGGGCTGGGCTAAAGGTCATACTGGTCCATGTGATTTTATGTTAATTTATAATTTCAGTGTGGTGTTTGCTGCTAAACGCATTCATGCTGAGTTCCAGGTGTGTTTTTCTTTTCCTCCTTTCTTTCTTTCCTTCTTAGTTTTTTAAATTTCTTTTTAATTTTGCCTAAATTCAGGAGCGTGTCTGCAGTCGTGCTTGGAGTATGCATGTCTGCACCCTGAGATAACCTTTAATTTCTCCAAACTAGGATGGAAAGAGGATGTTTGGCACCTATTTCCGGGTTGGGTTTTATGGAACTAAATTTGGAGACCTGGATGAGCAAGAATTTGTTTACAAGGAACCTGCAATAACCAAGTTAGCTGAAATCTCCCACAGGCTCGAGGTGAGATTTGTTGTGGCCTATCTCAAATTCTGTGTCTCTGAATTGCAATTTAAATACTTTCCAGTAGTTATTTAAGAGCTTTGCTCCCAAATTTTTCTGTCACTTTGTTTCCTTGGCATCTAGTGCCTCCACTCCAGGAAACTAGGCTCCCTTTAACGTACCTGAATTTCACAGCCTGCAGAGCAAGCCACACAAAATCCCTCTCTGAAGTTTGTCTCAGCCATGAACAGGCACAGGCAGCTCTGATGAATGTAGCTGGGCTGGGACGAAGTTTTGGGTACCATCCATGGACCATCTGGATCGTGTGGCTGTTAGTCTGGTGTGCGTTTGTGCCAACTAGCATGTGCCAGACGCTGCCTTAGCACGGTCTAGGGAGCAGCATGGGGCCGAGCCTCTTCCCAGGAGGCACGACGATGGATGAGCCATCTCCTGGGGGAGGAAGAGCATCTAGCTGCATGGAGAGCATCTAGCTGCATGGAAGAGCATCTAGCTGTGTGGCTCTGCACCGCATTGGCTGCTTGGTTGTAGGGCCAGAGAGCAGAATTGACCCTGTTTTATTTACTATAAGGGACAGGGTCATGTCAGAGCCTGATGTCACGTTGCTGCTGTCGCAGCCATTCAGTTGCTGTCACATTGCACTGAAAGCAACAGTTATTTGAGGTTTAAGCACATGAAATGGAGTTCAGACCGCGGCCTTTCATTCTGCCCAGCAAAGCTGTGCTCTAATGCAGCACCTGATTTCTGAGCACAGCCTGCATTGACCACAGTTTTCAGTTGAGCTCACAGACACACAGAGAGCTCAGATGACTGGTTCAAACCATACAGTATCTGTGTGTGCAGTTGGAAGGCTCCCGAGTTCTCCCAGCTTCCAGGGTTTTAGGTTTGTTTTTTCCCTGCTGCCCCTGGAATGCAATTGATTGAATTCTCCTAAGTTCAGCAGATCACATTCAGCCTTGATGTAGCTACCATTGAAGGCATTTGGAGCTTCTCCTCCCCTGAATATGCCTTTGTCTCTCTAACCCACATCTCTGTTGCTGCATTTGATGCTTCCTTTCCATATATTTCCCTTAATTATAGGGGTTTTATGGAGAACGATTTGGTGAAGATGTACTTGAAGTTATCAAGGACTCAAACCCTGTGGACAAATGTAAACTAGATCCTAACAAGGTAAGGACACAAAGCAGAGGTTTTGATTGAGAACTAGTCCTAAATATGTGAAAATATAAAGGGCCAATTCTGCCCTGAGTTGCCCCAAATATGCAATGAAATCCACCTTCAGAGCATCTTGTGGCTGCTTGGGGAGCAAGTTGAGAGAAATCTTCCCAACAAAGCAATGCAAAACTAATGGTTTCACTTGCTGCCCCAAACTTTGAACTTTTTAGGGGTTGGTGGGAAGATATGGAAGGACAGCACAGTATCAGGTATATTTGCCTTTCCTCATAATATCCTATAAATGCAAAGAAGGAAGGGATCTTCTCTATTCTCCGGCCTATGACTTCTTTGCAACTTTAATACATTACCATATTAAAGTGTCTTGTGCTAAGCATAGCAAAAACAATAGGAACGTGTCTCAGAAATCTAACTTCAGATGTGGGCAAGGCATTATCTGCAAAGAAAGGAAGGAGGCACCTCATGTGGCAAACATGAAGAGTAGGGCAGTGTGCTGTATTTTCTCAAGTCCTGAAGCCACAAGAAAAGCTACTGGACACCTAGTCATCTCCATGAACATGAGTGTGGTTCCTCTGAGTAACAAAACAAGCAGCAGCCCTAGTTCTTCTAGGGGCATTTTGAGGAGTAAAGAGTTGAAGATGAACTGGGTTGTTGGTGTTGCTAGAAGCAGCGATTGGAAATCAGCTCTCCTGAATATGGTCTCATATGGCACTGTAATTCATTGTCACTTGGGTTCTTTCTTTCCTCCAGGCCTACATTCAGATAACCTACGTGGAGCCTTACTTTGACACGTATGAGATGAAGGACAGGATAACTTACTTTGACAAAAACTACAATTTGCGGCGTTTCATGTATTGCACCCCCTTCACGCTGGACGGCCGAGCTCATGGGGAGCTGCACGAGCAGTTCAAGCGCAAAACAATCCTGACAACGTCCCATGCCTTCCCTTACATTAAAACCAGGATTAATGTCATTCACAAAGAGGAGGTGAGGCCTGCGTTCTCAGCACAGCAGAGATCCCCCATTGTGTCCGGTGTTGGAAGGGAAATATTGTAAGACTAAATGAAGTGAATATTGCTGAAATTCATGCATAATCTACCCCATATAGCAGGCCGGGCTATACATGTAGATTTTTGCCTCAACTCTGTTCTTTCACACTGTCACATTAGCACAGATGCACTCTCCTGGCCGTTCCATCGCCCACCTTTCTCTCCCTTTCAGAGATGCATAACTTCTGCAAAGAGCCAGAGAGGACGAGTGCTGTGTTCAGCTGCTCTGGCTGTTCATGGCAGGGACTGTTCATGGCTTGTGACCCCTTCATTTTGGTTTTAGAAATAGCTCGTTGGGCTTTCCCCTATTCACATCCAATTTATATTAAAAGCAGAACAATTTTAAAAACACAATGATTAAAAAAAAAAAATTAAGTCCTCACACCTCTTTCAGCAGTTGATACAATCCTTTGGACAGAACAACAAATGTGTTTTAATGCAAGGCAGGGAACCTGCGCCCTGGGTAGTTTGTTCTAGTGACCACAAAGGAAGGCAGGAGCCCGCCTGCTGAGACGCAATCTCAAAAGACGCTGATTACCTAGATGTATAAACACATTTAAAAATCACAATCTTCTTAATAGTCCTAAATAAGGAGAATACACAGGTTCAAAAGTGCCTATCTTAATGTTGTCTTGTCACTTTGATGACACTTCAAAGTGACCGTAGTGCTTTTGAAAGCCTATTTCCGATTGATGGTTTAAATCATAACAAGAATCCTGTATTCTGGCTACTTGAATAGATCATTTTGACACCCATTGAAGTTGCCATAGAGGACATGCAGAAGAAAACACAGGAACTGGCTTTTGCAACTCACCAAGACCCTGCAGATCCAAAGATGCTGCAGATGGTGCTGCAAGGATCAGTAGGTACCACAGTAAACCAGGTGAGAAGTGTTTTCCAAGTTGGTTGCTTAACTTTGTGTCTTACTTTTAAAAGACTTTTTTTTAATTTTCACTGTTTGTGGCATGTGTTTAAAGTCATTTTGCTGTCCTGAAAATGTGTTTAGATCTAGAAGGTGACTGAGTAGAGGTCACTCTCCTCCCTCAGTTCCCTGCTTTTGCAGGCATTTTTGTTTGCTTTTCCTTCTCTCTTAAAAAAAAAAATAAATTTTCCCTCTGGTTAGCCAGGCTCTAGTGGGTGGAAGTTGGATTGTGTTCTGCTGTGGTTTATGAACAACATGGAAAGCAAAAACAGTGAATGGAGAAGAACTGAGGAAAAATTGAGGGAAGTTGTCTAGGTATAAGCTCGTACTAATGCATTAGCTGGAAAAAACACAGCTTGAGTTTCAAATTCTGGGCTGAATTTGTGCTTCCTTGTTTCCACTTGCTTTGTCTAAACTTTTCCTTAGTTGACAGTTGAGCAGAATTTGTAGAGGGTCGTTTTAAGAGAAAATGTGTAGAGTCTGCACATTTTCTCCCACTGCTTTCCAGAAGCAGAGCTGTATTTTAAAAAGAACATGAAAGGCATTTATTTGCTGTGATCTTTGGTGATTTAAGCTGGGTTCAGTAACTGAATTTCTTTAAGGCACATTCTGTAAGGAAATGTTTCAATTTATGAGTACTTCTATATGCAAGAAATTTCTCCAGTGAATAGATAGGACAGTTCAGAGAAACTTATTCTTTTCTCTTCTACTCCTAAAGGGACCATTAGAAGTTGCTCAAGTTTTCTTGTCTGAAATACCCAATGATCCAAAGCTCTTCAGACATCATAACAAACTGCGGCTCTGCTTCAAAGACTTCACTAAAAGGTACAGAGGATTGTTTCCATGCTGCCTTCCAGATGCATTTCTTGCTGCCACATCAAACAGAAACATGTGCAGTAGTGCAAGGGTGTATCCAGACAGGAATTTTGATGTTGTAATGGTTGGTATTTGCTACTGTATTCAAACCAGCTTCTGTATATGGCTGTATTCTTCAGCTAAGCAGTTAGTTCCCTGTTTCTGTAATGCTGCTGGTTCCTGCTAAAGTCAGAGCAAGGGGCTGAGCTTATCTGTGCTGTTTTATCAGGAATGAACTAGTGATGAAGATTCAGTCATGAACAAGTGTTGCTCTTTCCACCACTGTGCACATTGGCACAAATGAACTCATGGCTTGGCAGGGTCAGGAGGAACTGTTGAATTGCCCAGGAGATTTAATTTCTGCCTAAAGTGAATTTCTCCAAACCGAGTGGAAGCATCTTGGCGCAGTTCTCTCAAGAAATGTTTTGGCTGTTATACTTTCCTCTTCAGTAATGCAAATTGCAGTCTCAATCTATCCTCTTTTGCAAGCACTAAGTAATTAAAAAATAATAATTGAAATAAAAATGTTCTAAGCAAAGTACATCCATTGGCAACATAGATATTCTATATAGAAATTAGCATTGATATTACAGTTTTTTTCATGCCCTTGTTTAAATTACATCCTCCAAATAGAAGAGCTGCTGGTGAGCATCTCATAGTCTGCTATTTATTAATACTTTCCTGGGGAGAGCAATAATTTATCTGTCTTTAAATCCTCTTCTGGAAATGTCTATGTAGAGATCATCTTTTAATTTCTCTTTAGGGAGGATAAATGTAATTAGAGAGTAAAATTAAAATGAAAAAGCAGTTGCCAGACTAGAAATAAAAAGGAATTTGGAGATATGGCACCTTCTCCTTTTCCCATTGAGACCTACCAGTTAAGCTGAATCTTTATTACCCAAAGGACAAGGTAGAGAAGGGTATTACATGTCAGCTCTGAAGAACAAGAGGAAAGCTTTTGAGCTGCCAAGTTAACAGCTGTCCCACAGGTGGGTCCTTCTTTATGTACATTTGGTTTCACAGACTTTTGTTTTTCAGATGTGAAGATGCTCTACGCAAGAACAAGAGCCTGATTGGTCCAGACCAAAAGGAGTATCAGCGAGAACTCGAAAGGAATTACCACCGGTTAAAGGAAGCCCTCCAACCTTTGATAAATAGAAAGATCCCGCAGTTATATAAGGCAGTGCTGCCAGTCGCTTGCCACAGGTGGATATTTGATTTTACTCCTTCAGCAGAGATAAAGAGGGTGTGAAATTGGGAGGTCTGATCATCTTGGTGAACCTGTGGAATATGTTGGCTTTATTATTATTATTGTTGATCTTTTGGATGGGTCCATCTCTTTCCTCATCTGTCCTGGGCTCAGGGCACATCCCCTTCCCAGCAGTTATGGTAGGTGGTGTTTTGCATGTCCCTTGAG
>JAUBOD010001057.1:1635706-1655707 GCA_032353885.1 Nothura maculosa
TCTGCTTTGAGGAGCATCTAGACCAGGCTCAGTGAGAACTCCACTTTTCAAAATCTTAGCAAGCGTTCCTTAAAAAATAGTATAATAATATAGCTTATTTAAACTGTTTTTTTTAATCAGATATGTAAACTATATTAACTACAGCTATTACCAGCACTTGTTTAAAAAAAGGCATCTTGTGACAGATCATCTCTCAAAATGTTTCGTATTTGTATAGTGCCAAAGGACTTACAGTTTTTAAATATATTATAAACTAGACTTCAGTGAGGATCTCAACCAGCAGATTTACTACTATCAAGATGCCTTTGAAAGTCTAAAGGCAACTAAATACAACGTCCGGGGAATTACTATATATACACACAGGGAATTCAGTGTATACATAAGGCTGAATGAGTTTGTTGCTGAATGACTTAGTGTAGATCACCAAAGAGCTCTGTTACTTCTCAGAAGCGCTTCTACTCATCAGAACATCCTCACTTTATGTGAGGTTTTAAAGTACAGGATAGGCAGTTGACACAGATGCAAGTTATTTTCAGTGAATATGAGAAGATGAAAATACAGGTGAAGTCTAGAGATGCTACTAAAACTGTACCCTTAAAAGGCAGTCAGCTTTGCAGTAATTTTCTAAAGGATTCAGGGGACATTTATACTATAACAAGTTCATCCTGATAAGGCCTAATGTTATTTTAACCTGTTTCTCTGCTGAGATTCAATAGAATCTATTGAAAAATACGGTGCTTAAATTATCACAGTGGTGCTCTATTTGTATACTATATTGTGAGATTAAAAGGGTATGTCTCTTCAGGGCTTTTTATGAAATAAATACCTTTATTCATACTTAAGAGTTTAGGAGAAAAAAATACAATCACTCTTTTTTAAAAAAGGGATTTCTACAATATATAACGTGTCATTGCTAAGCAGCTGAGTATTAATGACATAGGTACTCCTGTGTTTTAAAGGAATAGACCCATTCTTTTCTGTAATGTTACATATTCAAAAGGTTTACCACATTATTTTTTTCCCCATTGGGAAATTGAATGTTCCCATTCAATTTCAGACTAATGCACTACTAGCTCTGATAACCAAATTGAGTTTTGTGCTCATCACTTCTGCTAAACTACTTAAACCTACCTCTTAACTTGTGCAGATAGGTGATACTAAAAGTTAACGGTAAACAAAATTTTATGAAACACTGGCATTTCAGGCTGTACTGGGGACACAGTTTATAAAGTTAGGAATTTATAAAAAAAAACAAATGCTTCTGAAGTAATAGTTTCCTGAAGATAATTTCAGCTGCTGTCTTTAATAAGGAAAAGCCTTCATGAAATTAAAGGCTATGTCCCACTGATGGGGCATTGTAGAAGTCTAGTCTCGTTTTTAGAAACTATTAAATCAACAGCACATTGTTCATAACATAGCATATCTGTAATACTCACTCTAAGCCACTAGCAGCAAAGCACTTCAAATGAATTGTTATAACTTCAGGCATTTTATCAAACAAAAGGCTGCGTTCTGCTTCTGTGTAATGATGGCAGTTTTCACAGAAATATTTATCCTCTCCCACAATCCTTTCCACTGATGCAAACTGGGAAATTGCCCACTTTAGAGTCTTCATTTCTGTTTTTGGCTCTGGAGAAACTATAAGAGAGAATCATTACATTCACAGATATTTACATTTCCAATGTCACCCCCACCAGAATTAAACAGGCACATGTACACACATAGAAACAGTTTAGACATGTTTGAGAATCAGTACTCATACTGTAAAGAGTATTCAGTAAATATGATCAGTAAATATGTCTGAATTCTGTTGACAGACCTAGGAATTGGATACATGTATTTGAGACCAGAATTTGATTCAAGACAAACCTCCAAAATTATCGAAGGTTCCTTTTCACCCTCATTGACAGCTCTGCACTGTTAATGATAGTATCAATAGTGTTTTACACACACACACACACACACACACACACACACACACACAGAAGTCCTTCAGCAAAATAGGAAAGGCAAAACTAGTAAAACCTGCTCCAAATTAAGATGGAAGCTAAAATTAGTTTAAAACTAAATTTTAAAATATATTGTCACATATTTACTTAGTATAAAATTGTTGTTACAAATCACTGCATTACTTTTGAAAATAATTATGAACTAAGTGTATATATATCACTAATATGTGTTAAAAGATATCGAAGGAATTCAGAGTTAATATTTACAAATAAAATATCTGGAATTAAGGTAATGATAGTAAAGAAATACTCAGAAAAAAATGAATTCATACATAAAAAATCTGGTTTATTTTTAACAAAAGTTGCAGATTTTTTTTCTTTTTTTTTTTTTAATAATGCAAAATTTTTATCAGACCCAAGTCTCAGAAAATAATCTATCTATAAGCAGAAAAGTGTGCACATACAAGATTGCAAGTAGTCTGTTACAGGCTAAAATCTGAGGCAGCATTAATACTGCCTGGATCCATCTACATTATCAGTGCTCTGTTTCCAAAGTCTAAAGTTAATCAGGACACGAGATAAGCCTCTAATTTGAAGCAGCGCAAACAGGAGCACTGTTCTGTAATGAACATGGCACTGCCCTTCATCAAGGCTGTCAAGCAGACACATAGAGCCCAGCCTTCTCCATCATTTACTTACTTTCAGAACTCTCCTCAGTTTTAGAAAGTTCATCTTCTTGCACTGGGACGCTGATGTCCTGAAAGTCTTCCCTTCGTTCAGTGAAGCACTCGCACTCCAAGCATCTTGTTCTCAGGACTAACTGGCCCTGGAACAGTTTCTCCACTAGTTCAAAAACAGCCAGCTCTGGACCTAGAGAAAATATAGGCCAGGTTACTCAAGATGTGTTTTATTCAAAAGGTAATACAAAAACTAGGTAAGGGTTAATTAAGCAGTTCAAGATTAAGTGTGTGTGTGTATACATACATGTATATAAAAACAAGTACAGAATAAGTTCTTGAGTATTTTTCAATTCTTAAAACTAAGATTTGATATTTGGGAAGCTCTTTGCTATGCAGTCTGAAGACTGACTTCCCATGCAGTAATTTTCTTATTTTACTGAACTTTGGACCATACGTTCACCAACCTTCCTTATTTGGTTCTTTTTCAGATGCTTTTTCATTATGGCTTTCCACAGGAGACACTGGTTCACGACATTCTTCCTTAGTGTCATTACCATTTTCACACTTGATGGATGACTCCTCTAGCTCACAGCCATCACATTCTTTCACTGGGTCTTTGGATCCCAAGTTGGTAGTTAACTTTCCCAGACTATAGAATTTGGACAGAATACTAGGCTGTTTGCATGACGACTTTAACCAGTTCAGCCTAAGCCGCGACTTCTTCTGTGTTGGCTTCGCACTCTCGTTTTCAGTGGAACACTTGGCAATGGCATCAGTTTGATTTTCTAGCTTTTCTCCCGTTGCTTTCCTCTTTGACCTGGTTTGTCTTTGATTTTCTTCAGCATTTTGCTCTTTTGATACTTTGGATTTTTTCTTGGCATTGCCGCCTTCAGCATCACTTTTTCTTTTCCCATTTCCTTTCAGGAGTTTATCTTCAGATCTCTCTCCAACCTGGCTACTGGGTACGCTCTCCTCCTCCTCAGCGGGACTGCTAGTTCCATTGCTCTCAATGTTTTGATTCAGTTTTTCCTCCAGTTTAGCTGTAGGCTCTTCCACAGGCAGTTTGTTCAGTTCTTCCTTCTTCAGTATCTGACATGTTTCTTGAATGTTACCTAGGATACACTGCAAAACTTCCTGGGCATCATGCTGCAAGTAGCCTTCATACATAGGGTTGAGCTCTCTATTAAAAATAAAAGTAAATAAACAAAACTATGATGACTAGTTATTCTTTGCTAACTAGTCGACATGACTTGAGATATATATTAAGGAAGTTTCTATTTAAGAACAAAAAGGAAGTCAAAAGCAAACACACAATAACACCCAGGGGAGGATTCTCTCCAGGGCCAGGTGAAAGTCCTACCCAGGTAGCTAATGGCCTGATGCAGAAGAAAACGTGAGCTCTTTCAGTTGCAACCTTTTAGTGATCCTTCTTAGGTTTGTTAGAACATTTGCATACTCCTAATTAAATACTTTACATTCACTGATATATTGAAATTACATTCTCAAGAAATCAAGATTTACTTCCAAATTTATTATGTCAAAGAGGTAACAAAATAACACAAAGCTCTTCTCAGAAACATAGAAAAACTTATTTCTTTAAATGTTATTCCAAAGTTACAGCTATTTGCCTCCCATAAGTCTCTAACACTGTATTGGATAGTTACAACGACCTCAAAACTTTAGGTGAAAGTTCTGACTTTAAGGTGAAACGTCTTTAAGGTAATATGTACCTAAGGGTATTTAGTAGCCTCCGTGGCTGAGTAGCAAGTTCATCTGTGTATTTTTCTGGATTTAAGAGAAAGCTGGCTTGAAGCTGTTCAACTGAGAGAATCAATGAATGCAAACTGCAGATTAATTCATAACTCGCCAGTGGATCTTCTTTGCAACTTCCCTGCAGAAAATGTTAGAAAATATGGTAACAATATGAACTTTTCTCTCTTCCTCTCACTTTGCTGATTTGCTATTTGACATTTGCAGAATTTATTTGTTATTGAGAAACAAGTGATTCTCCATCTATATATGGCTTTTTTGCCAGTAGAAGACAAATACAAAAGCCAAGAAAACTGTTCATTTTAAAAATCTCAAACAACCATCTTTGGCCAAACTCCAATTTCTATCCAGTTAAAAGTATATCACAATTATCTTGGTATGAGAAATATGGTAAGATATAGGTTTTTTTCATTTCTATTAAAAAATCAATAATCTATTTACATTAAATGGCACTAGAGAAAGCTGCATTGCAAATCTTCTTACGTAGATAAAGGAAATCATAGATTATTTTATTCTGTTGGCATATAGCCTCACTTGCAGGTAAAAGAACATATAATAAGAAATGTTACCTTTTCTGATTTTTGCTCTCCTTCATCCTTCAAAGATTCTTTCTTCTTTGTAATGATATTATATAAATGCTTTACTCCAGTTTTAAAACCAGGACAGAAATACAACACCTGAAAGCAAATTTTGAAACAAGATAAAGCTGATAAAGAAGTTATTCAAAATATATTTCTGCACTTAAGATCAAATTAGCTTTATATCTCTCAAGGCTGCTGCACAGCACACACAGATAGCGAATTGCTAGTGGAAGGGAGGTGGCCAGAGTGTGTGACCTGACAGATGACTCAACCAAAGCAATCTGTGGTGCATGTATTTCCTGCAGTATCATCTTTTCTTTTCCCAGCATAATTACACTCCCTCTATATCAAGACATCTTCTAGATTGTCGTCATACTAGGAATCTCACCTGCTTGTGCTTAATCAAAACATAAATTATGTTTCCAAAGCCCCTGAGCGTGGCCTTACCTGAAGTATGCTGTTAAGGTAGCAAGTGTTTCCTAGATTGTTCAAGCCCACGAAAGGCAACATGGTGTCCTTCTTCTCGCAGCTAACCAGGGATGCAGGCTGTGGTGCAGGAACCACCTGATCGCTGTAAAGCAGAGGAAAGAGTGTATGAGAGACTCTGTAAGAGCTACTCCTCCTAGCACACGTGCACTTATCTCTCCTGACCATCTACCATCCTGGGACTGGCTTAAGCTAATGACTAAATAAACATTTATCACAGCCGTGTTAAACTGCTTCTGCAATTCTCAGTGCAGTTACACTCCACGGAAACACTTCTTTCTAGCAACATGCACAGAAACAGACAGGTTTACAAACAGGCAAATCTGCCGCTATTTCCAATACATATTTTTGAACAAGCTCAGGATACTGGCTTAAGGAACAAAAAAAAAAATCTCTTTTGGATGCTACAACATGTACTGTTTTCCTATTACTATCCCTACTCCAGATTCATATATAATTGCCTGAAAACATACTGAAAGTGTAAGAACCGCTCAGGAAGTGAATATGGTGCATTTTAACCATTAATGCAGTATTATTCATAACGGTAACAAATCTTCAATGTGTCTATGTTTTACCATGATTAGCCATTTTTTGCTTTTCCCATTAAAACTTCCTCACTATCTGCAATGAAATGCACCACCTGCCTTGCTGGAGGCTTGAAATACCCTAATGAACCTTAGTAAGCAGCATGAAGAATGCTTTTTGTAGCAGAAACAGGATAAAATGCATTTCTCCACAAAGTTTTATAGGGAAAAATAAAATTTTTTTTAGGTTTTAAGCAGTTCATCGGAATTACAACCTTCTAATAATGTGAAATAACAGCAACTTCCACAAGTTCTTAGGAAGTTTTCCTAAGAAGTGTAAAACTTAAGAAGTTTTGCCATTTGAACAGCCGCAGCGAGGCAGCTTTAGTCACGTATTTTCCCAAGGGACTGCAGCACAAGTTCCTGTTAGCTCACCCCGGGACAGGGCTCTATTTAATGCACGTTGGGAAACACCGAGAACCGCAGGTGAAGGCGCGGGCCGGGGGCCGCCCCTCGTGCGGCTCACGGGGCGCAGCTCCGGGCCGGCTCCTCGCCGCGCTCCGCGGACTCTTACGCACATTTCAGGGCCGCGGCACTCGGGGCCCTTTTGTTCATTCTCCGGCGCCTCGGCGAAGTCCAGCGCTCTCTTGGCCTCCTTCTTCGGGAAGAGCTTCAGCGACAGCCGGTTCTTCTTGGAGGGGCTCCCGCGCGCGGCGCCGCTGCCCTCGCTCGGCAGCACCCCGGGCATTTTCCCCCACGAGGCAGCGCGCGGGCGCCGGAGCCGCCGCGGCACCTGTCAAGCACCGCGGCCGTTACGAGCGGGCAGCCACCCCGTCCCGCCCGCTCCCGCCGCCGCTTCCCTTCCCCGCCCGCGCTCCGCCGAGGGACCCCGAGGGCCGGCGCGCGGCCCGGGAGGGGGCACGGGGAGGGGGCAGAGGGGGCCCCGGCCCGGCGCGGCGCCTCCTCACCCGCTACATCCCCGCGCGGCCCCGTCCGCTGCCGCCGAACGGGGGGCGCCGCCCGCGCCGGGCCCCCGCTCGCCGGTTGCTATGGAGACCGCGGGGCGCCCCGGCGCCGCGCTCCCCACAAACGGGAAACTTGGCGCGTTTTCCGCGGCGCCAGGACCCTCCGCCCTCAGCCCTCCTGGCGCCCAGGCGCTCCAGGGTGTCCGCTGCGAACGCCGGAGTGGAAGCGGCCGCCGACGCCCGCCGAGACGCCGGGGCCATGGCGAATGGCAGCGCTGCGCTCTATTGCAGCGTGAGGCGGCTGGGTCAGGACTCGGCGCGGGCCGCGGGGCGGGCGCCGGGGCCGCGCCGCCGTGCCCGCAGTCAGGCAGCGCGGCGGGCAGCCCGCGGGGTCCTGCCTGGGCGCGCGCGGGCGCTCCTAACGGCCTGGCCGAAGGGCTCGCGCTAGCGAGGCGGGGAGGGAGGGGCGGAGGCGGCTGGGCTGAACCATCCCGCTGAGCGACCCCTCCCCGGCGGGGAGTGGATTGGTCCCGCCCTAGCCCCGCCCCTTATCACCTCCGCCAATCAGACGAGCGGCGCGCGGCCAATCGCGGCGCGGCTGGGGCGGGACGTGGCTCTCGCGCCGTTCAAACTGCTGCGAGGTGAGGGAGGGGGAGTGGGATGTGCGCGCCCCTTCGCGGCGCGGCGGGGAAACCCCGTGCCTGGCAGCCCCACCCCCCACAGGGTTTCCCGCCACTGGGGGGGTGGCTGCGCGAGCCGTGACGTCAGCGCCCGGAGGGGAGGGGCGGTCGCCGGGGGGCGCCCGCGCGCAGGCGGCGCGAGGGCCGGTTCGGGCTGGTTCTGGCCGGGCTGCGCTGAGGGAAGGCCAGTTTCCAAGTGCGTAGCGTGGTTATATTGCTATTTCCAGCCTCTTAATTCGCTCATAAATCAAAGATTAACGTCTAAATCCCCATGAGATCGGTGCTAAAAAGTGAGGATCATGCAGTTCGGAAGAACCCAATCAGCCCCAGCCTCCGTCTTGGCTGTGAGATCCGTGTGTAGGTATCGTGTAAGGCAGAGGATGGAGAAACCACCCGTTTGCTCCTAGAATGCGACCAGAAGTGTGCAAAACTTTCAGCTACTCTGAATCTGAGGCAATAATTGTCATAGTAGTTGGAGAAAATGCATGTATTACACACCTAATATATGTTGCAAGTATAGATTCAGCAGACTTTTACCAGAAAAAGAAAAGGGAGTTTCTTTTGTGGTCAGGAAATATCCATCTTTACCCCTGGAAATACAGGAAAGTAAATCTTGGATAGGGCCCTTAATGTCGTTAGTAGATATTCTTCCTGGGCAGAAATGATTCTGCATAACTTGAAGAGATGTGCACTTTCCTCTTTTAATAAGAAGAATCAAATATTTCAAATCTAATCCCAATCTTCAAGTAAGCATCTGTGGAACCCAGAAATGTACTGCATTTGAGAAAAAAAACAGCCTGAATTTGTTTGTGGCCTCTCAGTTGCAGGCTCTTGCCTTATAAGATGATGTCTTAATTTCACAAACTTACCTGGCTGTGAAAATTGCTCTTTATTTACTCACATTAGGTCCTATGTTTTTCATAACTTCTATCTTCTGACAGGACTCAAAGAGTGAGATGGAAAAAAAATTACCGAGATGTTGCTGCCATAAATATTTCTTATGAAATGTGCATCAACTATCTTAAGTATCCACAGTGCTATCCTACATAATTTAATATTTCCCCAAAGTGTCAAAGTCTTTTAAAGATCTTTTTTTTCTTTATAATCTTGAGAAGCAAGGAGTCTATGGTAGTCCCAATTTCTAGGCATTGGTGTAAAAGTTGCATTGAAAAAAATAATACTGATAACATGCCAGTTAAGCCATGACACAGCTGCTGGGTTGCAAGAGCATCGGTGACTCCACTTGGAAAACTTCTGTAGCACTAAGTTATTTGTTAATGTATTTAATAGGATTGGTGTCATAACCAATTTCAAGCCATGCCAAATCATAGGCTTCAGCACCCTGTCAGCTTGGGCAGAATTACCACCAAATCTGAACATTTTTAGAGCTGGAAGGACCACAGTGGACTCCAGGCCACGCTGCTGGATGTTTTACACCCCTCTCTTCAAGCAGTTCTCTCAAGATTTATGTACTTGTTATTTGTTTACAGGGTTACACATTGCTTGTGCAACAATGTAGAAATCTGACATTTATTCCCTAAACTCTGTTAGTGATACAAGGAAGCTGAAAGCCTCACTTTCCATCAGAATATGTTTTTAAAATCGATTTTTATTTTTTAAAGTTCTCTGCAACCTTTCTGGATTTTTTTCACTTGCTGCCTGAATTAATTATTGGTGGAGATCAATACCCCTGTATACACACTTGAATTATAAATAGCTTTACTCTCTTGACAGTCATACACATTCTTAGTACTTTTTTGTTGTTGTTGTTTTTCCTACAGGACAAAATATGCCTGCACACACACAAGCCCATCTAAGGAGGCAAGGTTCGGATGCTCAAGGTATATCTTGACTAAAGATTATTTTTTATGTATATTATGTATTATACATTATGTATATACATATATTTTGTGTATATTATGTGTATATATATATTTATAGTGGGATTTTCAGAGCTCCGAATCTGTTTGGACACGGAGCTGCCATTGAAAGTCATTGGATTTGGTGTTCATCTGAATGCCTGGCTAAGTTTGCCAGCGCGCACAGCGTTGGGTGCAGATGCCACAGGACTTCTGCTGTGGGGAGAGGTCGGCTCCATTCTGCACCGTTAGGCCTCACTGCTTCCTGACCTAAATTCTGCAGCGCGACGCGGGTGCCTCTAGCTCCGCTTTGCAAACGCAGCTGGAAGTTTGCAGCAGCTGAACTAAGCAAACACCCAACTGTATGGGCTACAAGTGTAATTAAGTCTTATCCAGGTGGGTGGTGCTCAAAAGCTACCTAAGTGCTTCATTGCTTAATAATGTGTCCTGTTAAATCTGCTTTGTGCTGCCAGTTTGAGGGGCCAGTGGAGGAATCCCTTTCCCCAGAGCTGCAAGGTGCTGGGTGATCAAGTCTGTGGTAGCAACAGGGTGGTGCCTCTGAGACAAGAAATGTGCAAGTGTTTGGACCTTGAATTAGTAACAAATTGAAATGAAAGCCGAAGGCAGGAGCTCAGCTGCTCCAGGTAGGCTTGTGTTTGATAGGACAGTGCTTCCTTACACACCATATATGTGGTAAAGTGATGTAAGGAAAAGCTATATAGATTTATATTTATATTTAAGATATATTTATTGCCTAAAAACCTTTACCCACCTAGGAAAAATAGTAATGAAAGGGCAGTGTTTGAGGCAGTTAGACACTGTCTGCACACTCCCCATGCGAAAAGATGTGCTTATGATCGTAGAAACGTGACTCATCATCTCTTAAACTTAATCCACAAAATAAACATCCAAGGGGGAATATTGAGGAAAGGTAGGTCCAGCTCACCTTTTGGAGGGATCTTTCTATACTGATCTGGAGGAAACCTAGACATGTAGCTTAAACCACGTAGCTATTTCTCAGGCGGCCAGTGGACAGTTATTTGCGTTCAAGCAGTGTGTGACTTAAATTGTATCCTGTGCCATGACCAGAAGAAAGGCAGCCCTTCACACCAATCTCATAATTCACATCGTGCACCACTGAACCCCAGCACATAGGGCTTCATGGAGCCCCGTTTGTGCAGAACAATTTGCTGTAGCACAGACTAAAGAACCTGCTTAATGCCAGTTTAGCTGGGCTACACTACAATTTGGGCTTTGATCAAAACTGTAGAAGCTGTGACAGTTCCCAAGAACAGCTGCTTCCTGGCGGCCATGTGAACTAAAAACATTAGTTACTAAACCTAGGTGTGGAGCTGCTAGTTTGAAGTTTAGGATAGAGATATCAAATGGTGTGATTAAACGAAATTGTTGTTTATTTGCACTGCCTTTGAAGAAAAGTCAACAGTCCAGTACCTCCTTTCTCCTTTGCTAATGGCTGGACAAATATGATAAAGTCTATTTATGTCCCAAGATTTTGCAATCCAAGAGTCCTATTCCTCATGTGCAAGTATTGAGCTTTAGACAAACTTGTACATACGAATAGGATCTGTGACTTAGGAGGCCTAGTTTGGGGCTTAAAGTTAAGTGCGAGAACACTTGCAAACTTGTGGCTTTCCGTTCAGGTGCAGTAACCCAGTGAAACAGAGAAGGGAGGCAGAAACAGCAACTATTCTTGCATAGACTGGAAGTGTATACAGGTGTTTGCATGGCTTTGTCTGGTGTTTTATGTTTTGTTTGGCTGCTGAATAGGCCAATTCCGTTTTAATAGGAGCAATGATTATTTTAATCAACAAGTCCATCTGCCACACAATCAATACGTCAACTAAGCATAAGACAGTGAAGCACCTCTCAGGATATTTGGTCAGCAGGTTTTTAGAACAAACTTTGTCTGCCTTTTATTCCCCAGTGTGGTGTCTAATTTTAAAGGCTGTCATGCAAAGAGGCTTCTGTGTCAGCCTTTGATAAAACTGTTCTGCAGTTTAATAGATCTCAATGCCAGATCTTTTTTTCCTGTATGCATGTTAAATTTTCTACTGATAATTTCATCTGATTATTCATAACCCTCATCCTATCCCATTATGGACACAGCATAGTGGGCTACCCACACTAGATATTTGACCTGACTTCCTCATGCAAAGGCAGTAAGACTAGAACTGCCTGCACTTCTAAGAATAAAAATTCCCATAGGAAACCAGCATTCATTCTTGATATTTACTATGTGTTTCTGGGGATGATTTCAAGTCAAATGACATATGCTAATGTCTAGAACATGAAATGAGACTTTAAAATTAGTTAATGTTAACAAACCCTCCTGAGAAACCTGTATCATTAATGAAGTAGATGAAATCTCATCTTTAATTCTGTCAGCTGGTTGTTCTTTAAAGTTTAGTAGGGCAATCAGACATTTGCCTTTGCTTTCTTACATAGATATACACACATACACTATCTGTAATTACAGCTTAAGTGTCTCCCTGAGATATTAGACGGTTTTATCAAAATATATGTTGTTTTTCCCACATGTAAAACACACTTTCTGGACCTTTCCAACCAGTATATATTAGCCTTGTTTTTTTTTCAGTGTCTCTTATGTAGCTAGAGTCCATCGAATAAGGAAAACCACCCGATAAAAAATCCAAATAATCACTGTATGCCAGAATTTATGGTATGCCAATTTCTCTAGGCAACACCAACATTTGGGATGCCCAGAACTTCCCAGGTAGCTCATTCATCAACCAACATTAAAAAGTGCAACTGAAGTCACATTATTTTCTAACGACAAAGAGAGGAAAAACAAAAGCTCCCCTCATTGGGAAGCACCATCATGGTGCTGATGTGCCCCTCAAAGGCATCTTCACTGGTCCATCTCCAAACCAACCCTTTTACAGCCTCCCTTCACCACCTTAATCAGAGGAGAGGACACTGGGCATAGGTGGAACCTCTAGCAGCCCTTCACCCTCTCATAAATACTTAGGCACTCTGTTAAAATATGGCCCATTCTTACTAATTACTGCAGAGATTTTTTTTTTCAGCAGGACAATGTTCTGTTTAAATATAAGAAAATTATTTTTCTGTTTTTTCTGTATCACTCCCAAAATAGAGCAACACCTAATTAAATATTTATTGAGGTTTAGCAAGCTCAATAAATGAACTGTTGTCTAGAGGCCTCCAGAGTGTGGGCTCCAAGGAGGGAGCAAGTGCAAGAGACAACAGTTGTATGTGAGCAATGTGAGAGACTCCTAAGCATGCAAGATTAAAATATGCCATGGACTTGCAGTCATGTATTGTTAAAAATAGCCCTATTAGAAAACTAGAAATCCCCACAGACCTAGTCAAAAATAACCATATGAAATGCCTGGAAAGAGCAGATTCCCAGGAGGAGGGATTTTTGGACTCTTGGAGGAAATCTCTGTTACAAAGCATCATCCCCTAGAGGAAAAAAAAAAAAGCTCCACAGCGTCTGGTTGTTGCCGAGTTGCATGAATTACAGCAACGTTCAACCCTGGAGCTGTATCAGCAGCAGGCCTATAAATCTGCCAGGGTTCCTATATTCTCAGAATTATCCCGTGAATGGGGTGACACGAGGTGTGCAGACAGGATGCACTTTCACTACCTTCCCACCCTGCATCCAGGGATTGCCTAGGACCTTGGAGCAGGAGCATCAGGAATGTGCGCTCAGCTGTCTGGCATCCAGGCCAGCAAAACTAAGTTCTTGAGGAACTTGACTCTTGGGCAAACAGATATGGCAAGAAGTAGAAGAAACCATTCGCAGAAGTGAGAATTTTGAGCATAAAATGTGAGCATTTTATGTGACTTTATCTAAAGCATTATCAATTACTAACTAGAATTCTTATTTTTTTGATGATCCACAAGTCATCCAAGCTCTGTCCCTTTTCACAACCAGACTGAACCTCAGAAGGAAGTTGCTGCAGCTGAAAGGAAATCTTGCCCCAGTGAGCAATCTGGGACCCTCATAAGCCCTAAAGCTGCTCCTACTGTAAGTTCCTAATGCTGTCCCTGAGCTATATTCTCATATCCACTTTCCTAGCCTTAGGATCTCAAATCATATTATAACCATTTTAAACTTTACTTATTTTTTTTAAAGATAATAAATAACTCCAGTACTGTTACCTCAATTTGGCCCTTCCCCCAGTGGACATGGCTCTGGGAGGACCTTCTGCAGCTCCGGGGAAGGCAGGAGCAGCTCCAGCCTCCCCCGCATGAAGCCAAGCTAAAATGGTCTAAGCAGGTCCAATTGTTGTCCAAAAAGTTTGGATTAGACATACTTAAATATATAGACTTTAGGAAAAAAAAAAGGAAATGACTAGTGAATACATTGAAATAAATCTCCATGATTCTATAAACTCTGCTGTAAAGACTGCAAAAGTCTTTTTGTTTATTTGTTTTAGCTTCCGAAAGGCAACCTCAAGTTAGAAGTCTGAGCCACAAAATGGGAGCTTTTCAGTGTCTGTCCATGCTGGAGACCTTATAGTTTTTGAGCCTGTAAATTCAGATACCACATACAGCTTTAGCTTTAATTTATCTCTCTATTAACTTAGGAGAAAATACAGTTGGATTTGATCTGTGAACTTTCTAAAGTTACACATCCATCTATTATACATGAGAAAATACCAATAGAGATAATTACACCCATAATATGTAGATAAAGCAGATTAGATCATAACAATATAAACATTTGTGGTTCTATACACTGTAAATCTGCCAAATACAGGATGGTTTTGCCACTAGATCTAAAACAGAACATTTCTCCTTAGATGTCTTTGAAAGCTAAGCTCTGTACTGCAGAAAAAACATTATGTTCTGTGACTGGAGTGATTTTTATTTTTTTCCCCATCTTTTGTCTGCCTATGCATATTTTCTTTCACAACTCGCAGTCTGCTGTGCAGTTTGATAAAACGTATGGCTCTGCAGCCTCACTGGTAGCAGAGGAACTGCAGTTTTCCATAATGGGCTGGAATTCAAATGAGAAGCCAGACTACATTATAAGGTGAAATTAAAATAAAATTAATTTTTTTCTCTTTCTCTGTTAGTGAGATGGAGTAACATCTCACAAAGCTGTAACTCATTTCAGAAAGTAGCAACAAGAGGAAACAAAATCTGCGTAAGACAGTAAAATGGCATATTTGCATCATCTGCTGGTAGCATCTTTATGGATAGGTATGGATAGATAGACCTACCTAGACTAGATTTTGTAATTCTTTTCACCTCTGGCTATATACGTACACATTTAGAGACATGAGATGACAATTATAAAAATTCAAGGTGCAGATGAGGTTGAAAAACATCTCCTAGAACAAAAAGGGAGGCATAACTGGATCAAAGGGGCAATGTAATCAAACAAAAACCTAATGATTCAGTGAGCAGGGTGCAGGCAGTGTGCTGAAATCATAGCTCCAGAATATTATAGCGTCAAATGCCCTTGCTTGGCTTTTAAGGAGGTTTATAACATGCAGCATTTTTATCCATAGGAGCCCTGCTAGGCTAAGGGATCACATTTCATCCAAGCGAAGGATGAAACCACAGCAGTGGGCAGGAAATGCTTCTCTCCATGCAGCCTGGCTCTGTTCAGCAGGCTGCTATGAACAGTCATCCCGGCTCCATCAGGCAATAACCGCTGTTAAAGAAGCAGAGCACTCATCGCAACGGGACAGTGGGATCTACAGAGACCGTCGCCTGCTCCAGACTGACAAATCTCACCCGGCTAAAAAGGCAGAAGAATGCAGGTAAGGCAGAGAGCGACTGCGTGTCACACACGTAAGTGTCCTCTTTAATATGTAAAGCACACACCCCAGGGAAACTGCATTGACTCCTCAGCACACACAAGCTCAGGGCCCTGCACACACTCACTGGGCAGCTCTCACATGGGGTTACTGTCCCTGCACTAGGTTCCTCATGTATCATGTCACCAGCTTGGGCAGAGACGTGCTTGTGGCAAGGGCTGCCGCCTGGGTCACACTGCCTCTAGTTTGGGCAACCTACTGCTATGGGGCTCAATGCAAGCTAATTTAGCTGGTCTCACCAAACTGTTGTGTAGACCTTTGTCTTGCAGGATTAATTTCTGACATAAGCCCCCTGCCAGCTACATCTGTTTATTTTGCAGTATTTTTCTTCTTCCCTCTTTTGAGAGCGAAAACATACAAAAAGAAATCTTACCCTAATAGTCAGATAAGCAGCGTGTTAGAGATGGGAATGACTGATAGGAACAGAAAAAGGGACAGTGATGACAGATTTGATGGGAAAATGATGTTACTTTACAAGATCTAAACTGAAGTATGGATTTCCCTTCCTTTGAATAATTTGTGATATGCAAACAAATACCAGAATTCCAGTTATGGCTGTACCAGTGCTGACTACAAATATGCAGTATCACTTATTGTTTATGCTTGTAAGGCCACAGCAATTTCTTTTAGGCAATACAGCTGTAGCAAATTGATTTGACGGGCAAACTCACATGTTTTGATTCAAACATTACAAAAGTGATCCATGCACCATACAAAAAAATAAGCATTTTCCATACCTATTTGGGATCAGTGAATGTGCACAGCTCAGAATAGAATTGAGCATTCACTTCTTTGAGTGAGCATGAGGTTGGTTCCTATCATCAGGTTTATATTTTCCTTCTTCCAGCCTTAGAGGGTCACATCCCTCTAAGTTTTTCTTCTCCCGATATCCAGCTGGTCTGTGTGGGGAAACATAAATGTTTGTTTGGAGGGTGAAAGGAGGCACATAGCTAGAGAAATACTGTAGAGAATTGTGTTGTGGATTAAAACGTGCATCTGTTTCTAGGTAGGTATGATGATGGTGTGGTCTGTAAAATATTCCCAAATAGACCCACTTTGCTACATTTCTAGTTGTATTTCTGTAGCACTCAGAAATGCATAGAAACATTTCACCACCTTCACACTACCAACCAAAAAGTGAACACAGAACATCAGAACCATGTCAAACAAGTGTTAACGTGGCAACATTCTAGCATTTGTAGACCGTAAAAGGCAGGTCTTGTGAGCACAGAGTGAGGAGTAGTTTGCAGGGAGTCTACAAAAATGGATGCTGGCACCACTGTAACGTACTGTAGAACAATAGTGATTTTATACTGTTTCTAAAAAACTCGATCGCGTTCCAACTCTGGATCCATCGCTGATTTTGAAAATTACAAGAATAACTACGGCTGCTACAGAGCCTGAATCCCGGCCTGATCCTTCCTACTTGGGCTCCCAGCAGTTGAAGAAACACAGCACAGGAGTCTCTCATCCTGCCTTCCTGGTAACATGTTCTCTCTTTGGAGCTGCATGGAAAAACCACAAACACCACATTGCAGAGCAGGCTGGGGCAATGTCTCCCACAGGAATTAATACCATCACTGGAGGGAAACCTATTTCTCCAGGGAGTCCTTTCTTTAGCATCCAAACTGCTTCCTCTTTCAAAGATAATTGAGAGTCATGGGTTTCATACAGGCAAAGAATATGCAATTTCTGCATGACACAAGCTATATCAAATTACTGTTGTTATGATTACTTGTATTGAGAAAGACAGCTGTGAGCATCCCTCGTCTACTAGTAAAGTCTGAGATCTCATTCTGAGCTTCCACACCTCTAATTCACCCAGTCCTCTATACCCTGCCCTGTTCTCTCTTCCTCCCCATGGATTACAGACAAATAGGAGGAGCCAATCCTTGTCTTAAAAACAGAGGTAAGAAAAGCTTACTGTTTCAGGCCTTGAAAGACTGCAGGGACCCATTTTTTTGTTGTTGTTTTCACCTTTTGTATTGACCTCTGGAAATGAGATCATTTTAAACCTGAGCTGGTGCCAGTTCCTAAGCAGGCGTCTGATGTGGAGAGGTCAAGGCTGGAAGGACTGGCCGGTCCCACTGACCTCTCACCGTGGAATTTCACCTAGTGATTTCTGCAGCAGAAAGAATTCCCCTAAGTGCGTTGTCTGGCTTCAGAAGTAATTTTAAGTATCTGTGGCCTGACAAATAAACGTTCTGAAAGCTCTTAATGACTCATAAATTTTCCTGAGTAGCTGAACTGTGCAAGAACAAAAAATGTAGCAGGGAATACTGTCTCTAAGGCTGTCCAGCAGTGGATCCTAAAGGAAGCCGTATGAGATAGATAGTATAAATAGGCCATGTCTACACTTCTTGCCGTCCCCTCTCAGCTCCTGCCAAGCAACATTTCAGAGACTTCTTGAGCTGTTACACTCAACAGCCATCTCAGAGCTATTCTCAACTAATTCACCTAATCCATTTGTAAACAATTTATAATGCTTCATTTAAACACACAGCAAAGTAAGCACTCCTACTTTGGTGTACTCATTTGAAAGTATTGTTAATCTTTTGGATTAAGAGGAATAGAAGAAGAATTTAACACAAGCTTTATGCATATACATGTTACACTTTTGGATTGCTCAAAAATCCATATGAGGGAGATATTCTTTGTTTTCAAAATGTCTTGCAAGTAAAACCTGAGTAAGTGAAAATGGAAACTTTTTAATTCTGTTTGCTCAAAAGTGGAGGGTTTTTTTATTATTATTATTTTTTGTCCTTGTTGCCAGCCTGCTGTGTTTTCTGGGATAAACTTTCAGAAGTTCATGTGTGTACTGTAATACTGCTTCTTCTAGAAACCACCTCTGTCCCGTGCACAGACACACACTTTTTTAAAGCTTTAATCAACCAGAATGAAAGAAAAGTTCAGCTGAATGTCTATGGCTATAAGAGCCTCCTTCGAGTGACCAAAATGTCACTAAAGTTAAGGATCCACCGTGGCTTTAACAATAAGCCAAAATAACGGGAGGTATTTAGGATGCACTCTTCCAGAAACACCAATGAAAGATACTGTGACTCAGGGCAGGTCTGCACTTTGTAATAGGTATGTTTTTTGGGAGCATGAGAAGAAAAAATGTAGGAGTCCATCTCCCACTTCCATTAGTCAGAAAAAAAAAGCATCTCTTGCAAACATGGTGAAATAGGAACACTCTGTCAGCTTAGCTTTGGGACCACCAGCCACAGCTAACTTTCAGATGTGCTTCTTTGGGGCTTTGCACCCTCTTAGCAAACTTTTTACTGAAAATGTTCTATGGATCAGATAGACAGTTACAAAGTATGTGGTTTAAAATATAGTCCAGCAATTTATGCCATGGAGGAGTGGTGTAATCCAGTAGAGGAAAAGAGCTTTCTGGTATCAAGATACATCTCTTCTTAGTTCTGCAAAGATACCTTTACAGCAGTGACAGGGGTTCTCCTCACATCAGCAAGCCAAAGGCTCCCTTAAACCTCATTTTTCACTTTTTGATGCTTTGTTAAACTCTCAGGAAACATCTTCCTCATATTCAGCCCATCAACCCATCAAGTGGCAATGAAAGCAAGAGCAAACTGCATATCTACTTTGTCCGTGCAAAGCGCAGGTAATTCCAGAGTTATACAATGGGAGATATTATTCCTACCCATTTAGGGAGCATATTCCAGGCCACAGGCTAGCTGTATTTGGACATGCAGCTCACCTCAGGGCTTGTGGTGCTCTCATCTTGCCTAGCAAAGAGGCAGAAGAAACCCAGCCCTTATTGAGGGGCTGCACTTTCATCTTGATTCAGGCTAGGGTTTTCTGGTGAGCAGAAGCAATTTGTCTTAGTTGGCCAGTCATTTTGATTTAACTTCCTTTTTTCTGCTCCTCTACATCCTCAGCGGACAGCAGAAATCTGTGTGAGCCTCTGCATGCAAGTATCTCTTTTCCATATGAAAAGAGCTACAAATCTCACTGCTGTTGGAACCACCAGTTCGCAAGACTTTGTACTATATTACAGCATTTCCACACGGATTTGAAAGGCATTTAGTCTCCTCTGCAAGGAGCTTGGATCCAAGCAGGCTTTGCTCCTGCTTTGCATCCTTTGAGTTCGCGGTCCAGACCCGCGGCCGGGCAGCTGTCCCGGCACTGCTGAGCTGCGGCTCTCCCGGGAGCCCAGCCCCGAGCACCCTGAGATACAACCACACCACAAGCTTCATCCTAAAGATGAAGCTACAAAGTTCCTGCCAGCAGCAGCTTCCTGCAGGTGCATTCGTGGTGCCTGTGCAGGTAATGTCAGTGTAGCTGTGTGCCCCTGTGCTGCTCACAACGGGGAGCGCAGAACTGCGGCGACACAAAGCAGCTGCTCCCGAATGCAATGAAACTTGTGCAGTTGCTAGAGATGCCCCTCTCGAGCGTGCTCAGTGCGATAGTGCCAACAGTGGGGTTACAAAGTGTAAGTAAAACCGAAACATCCCCCCCCCTTATGAGCCGGGGGGGGATGTTTCGGCCCTCGCCGGGCAGCCTTTCCCGCCCCTTCTCCACCGCGCTAATGAGAACCACACGAGGCCCCAGCCCCGCGGCGCTGCCGGCCCGGCCCGCCCGCCCGCGGGGGGAGGCAGCGGGACCGCCCCGCCCCGGCCCGGCCCGGCCCGCGCCTCCCCGGGCGCCGC
>JAUBOD010001057.1:1655800-1674938 GCA_032353885.1 Nothura maculosa
CGGGCGCCGCCGCAGGAGCAGCCGCGCCGGCCGCGCAGCCCCGCGCCGCAGGTGAGCGCGGGGACCGGGGCTGGAGCTCGGAGCTGCTGCTGCGCGGGGAGGTCGGGGCGATCCGGAGGAGCCTGCGGGGAGAGTTGGTGCAGGGAGGCGCTCGGAGCTGCTGCAGTGCGTGCCGGAGGGCACGGGGGATGCTTGGGGGCGCTCGGCCGGGGCTCTGCCCGCTGCTCCGGGCGCTGCAGTGCGCGCTGCGCGGGGAGGGCCGCCTGGCTGCACCCCGGCTCCTCGGGGGATGCTTGGCGGGCTCCGCAGGCTGCGCCCTCGGCGGCTCTGGAGCTGGGGATGCGCAGGGACGGGGCTTCCTGCCGGAGCAGCCCGAGGGGCTGGGGCCGAGCGCGACTGGGCAGGGGGCAGGAAGCCTCCGGTGGCCAGGGGCTCCCGGTGTCCCGAGCAGCGAGGCGCCTTCGCCCCCACACCAAGCTCAATCCTTCCCAGCTGCAGAGACGCCCCCTAAACGCGGCGCGAGCCCCCAGCCCGGCCTCCCCAGGGCCAGCGCTTGCATCCTCCTCCCCCGGCTTCCCCACAAACTTTCCGGCCCTCGGGGGAGAGAAACTCTTGGAGGTTTTATTTTTTTCCTTCAGTTTCAAGCGCGGGTGGCGGCCGGGCTCCTTGCACAGCCCAGCTGTTGCCTCGCTCCCGGCATTGCCTTTCCTTGCCCAGGCTCTGCTGCCATGTCCCAGTGCTGCTTCCATGGCCAGCACGGCTGGGCTGGGCATGCGGAACTTAAGCGAAGCCTTTCCTTTACCCGGGCACTCAAAGAGTGATTAAATATTGTAGATTTGTGGGGTCCAAATGAAGGCGATGAGTACCTGAACATTGGCTCTCCAAGGACAGCCACCACACTGGAGCGCAGAGAAAAGACTAAGAATAAAATAGTTCAGCCTTTGTGGTTATTCTTGCTTGGCCATCTTCCCTGTGCTCTGCATTCAGTTAGGGATAAACTTAATGAAAGTGATATCTCAGAGGAGATAAATCTGAGGTAATGATCTATGAGTGATAATTAGTTGCTTTCATAGTAAGGTCTTAAGAAAAATATTCTGACAAAAGGACAAACAGAAAGATTAGTCAGCGAACAAATGTGAAAAAACATTTGAAAAAACAGCAGTTAGCAGATTTGTTAATGTAGTTCGGAAGCCAAGCAGGAGGCGGGGAGATAACCCTGCTGCCTTTTCCATGCCTCTATAGCCTTCGCCCTTCTCCAGTGTGAGACTTTCCAAGATATTCGCAGACAGAATTAGTGACTTAAATCCCTGCCGTCCTTCCCGGCCCTCTGGCGCTTGGTTGGGGTGTGATAGAATCAGTGTGAGGGGAGGTTGTTGCCACTTTGGGGAAAGTTGGATCCGAGCCACAAGCCAGGGCCACCCTCTATGGAAGCCGAGGCAGCAGGGCACGTGTGCCATCCCTGTGGTGTGGCTGTTCTGGCATCCCGAGGGAAGGGCTCCCAAAGCCCTTGAGCACCCTGGCCAGGCAGAGCAGCTCATTCCCGGTGCCTTCACCTGCTTCCAGGCATCCAGCACAGGAGCTCTCCTCTTATTACAAAACAAGCTCTTAAACTTGGTACTCCTGCGTCTTCCCCTCTTCCACTCTTCTGCGTCTTCCCCCTCATCTTATTTAATTACCCTCTAGATCTTCATTTGTGAGAGGCCATAGTGATGGTGCCACCGTTAAACAGTGTCTGCTGTCCCTGACATTGCTGTGCTTCAGGAGTGGTTTAATCTCAAAATGTCACCTAAATCCAGAGCATTTTTGAGATTCTGTAAAGCAAATGGTATAAGTTAATCAACAAGTTCTCATCAACATTGTATACTGTGGAAATTGCATTTTTATCACAAGGGGTTATGGATCAAAGCTTGGTTCTTCTCAAGGAAGCTGTTGAAATAGCACCTAGATGAGCTTGGCCACCTTTGTCAAAAGAGTAAATAGCCCAAGTTGTTGTTGTTGTCCACATGATGCCGTCAAATGACAGCAGGGTGAGCACGACACTTCATTGTTCCATAGCAGCAAGATACATAGTTCAGTAAATATCGCATGATTTCCAAACTCTGATTCATACATGCTAACCAGTCTTTAACTTGGGGCAGGAATCCCTAACTGCACAGATTCCGAAACTGCGTGGTTAAGGCAAAAAAAAAGTAATGCAAAGGCCAGATGCAAATAGCTCCTTTTAATCCCTATTTATTTTAGGCCTTAGTGCAATTATATTTCCAGTCCCTTGTACTGCCGACGATTGTGACTTGATTGCCTCCATTTTTGAGCTGGATCTGTGCGTGTTTGGGCGCGGGCCGCGGCCTGGGTACTCCTTTTAGGCTGGGCTTGGTGCATTAGGAAACACAAGACCCATGTGATGGCCTCACCGCAGCCCCGCAACCCCATGGGTTTTCAGCCCATTACATCACTTGCTCCTGCCCAGTTCATATCGGGGTTAGAAATGGAAATAAAAACTGAAATAGAACACTGATAAGTAGTAACAGGACCTGCATTTCTTTATAAAACAGCAGAAGAAAGTCTTCTCCTTTCTTTTTATGTGTATGAGGGGGATATTTCCTTGGAGAAGCACCACTGGCCACCACGCACGTGGTTCAGAGCCACCCCAAATCGTGTCTGTCATGTGAAAGATGTTCTGGAAGAGGAAGGAAACAGCAGCTCCATCCTCTTCTCTGAAAGAGAAGCAGAATATTCAATGTGCTGTTATTAAACCTGCACTGCAGCAAGGCTGTTTTGGGCAGGGACTGCAGAGCCCTTGGCAGTGAATAGGACTGTGATGCCCCTCGTGGGGAGCAGCACTCCTCCTGTTGTAAGTGCAGGGATTTGTGAACTGAGCAGTGTGGACAGTAGAGAGATAGAAAAGTAGAGGCAAAAATCAGGCCAATTTAAAAGTGATCTTGCTTGGAGCAAGGAGAGTGATGCTTCCTCCTGGGCCAGGGCAAAAGCAAATGACATCCAGGCCAAAGGAGCTTTAAGAGGAAGGAAGTTTTGATGAAGATTCAGAAAACCTTAAAGCTGGAGGGGAAGTTTTTGGTGGCGGGCGAGGGCCCTGTGGTGGTTACAGCCCAAGGTCAGACAAGGCAGGCTGCAGATCCTGCTTTCACAGATGGAAATGAGCCTTTTTGTCATCTTTCTCAGGGCAGCGGGTTTGGGGAGAGATATTTGTGTGCACATTGTGTGGTTTTCAGTTCCACAAATGAATGTTTTGTCTAAGGGGCAGGAAATCACATGAGACTGCCCCGTGTCCGGGTGCTGCCCCGTTGCTCACGTGGCTCCTCAGCACCCAGCCCTGCCCCAGAGGGACCGATGGGGACCAGGGCAGGCTCGGGCAGCCCCTGGTGGCTTTGGACATGCCGATGTCTGGGTGGCTTCACTGTGACGTGGCGAGCAGCCAAGGGAGAGCACTCGGCCAGATGTTTTCACACGCTCTGCTCAGGATGTGGGTTGTGGCGGGGGGACAATCCAGCCCCATGTGGAGCAGCTCCCTTGCCATGTGCTGCTGCTTGAGTAAGGGGAGGAAGGAATCTCTGCACAGGGCTCTGCTGCCTGCAGCATCTTCCCAGAGAAACGGGAGAGGATTTTTCTCCAGGTAGGAGCACCTTCGCCTCACAGGTTCCCTCCATAACCAGTCTTGGAGAGCATCCGAAGGCTTCTGCTCTTCCCTTAGGAATGGAGACATTTCCAGTGCTGCACCTCTGTGCAAAGACACCAAGGGCATCTCAACTGCAGCCACATGGGGAACAAACTCCACATCTTCAAGGAAATACCAACTCCTTTAATCAGATGTGTTTGAGAACATGGCAGCGAAGTTTGACCGGTCTCAAAGACAAGAAGATGCAAAAAGGAAGCTGAGAAAGGCCAGAAACCAGCATTCCCACATGCTGCAGTTGTTCCTTTCAAACTTTGGAGAGGGATTGGATAAGATTGAGCATTATAAATGAGGCACTGAGGATTTTTGTTTGCCTGCTGATTTTTGATTAATGATTTCAAGTGCTTTCCATGGTCTCCTGGCTCCAGGAAATGCAGCTCTAAGGAAAACACCACAGTTCTCAAGGCGCCTGATAAAACCATGAGGGTTAACCACAGCTTTTACATGGCCATGACTGGATTGAATCAGAGGGCGGCTGGAAAGGGGGTTATCGGATGAGGGGATGAACACGGTTGTTTCCCCTCCCAGTGGGCCGGATACACGATACCTCCGTGCCTCATCTCCACATGTGCATCTCTAATGGAAACTCTGGCAGGAAGTTAACTCTATCTATTAAATAGCAATAAGCAATTTGAGCAAAATTGGTATCTCCCTAACTTTGTTAGTGCTATTCGAAGAACTGTGTGAAATCCATCCCTCAGGTGGCTGCTCTTCTAAGCGATGTTACTGTGTGTCTGGGAGGCCTAAAACTCTCCTCTCTGCCCACTGTTGCTCCAGGTTGAACCCTTAAGATTCATCCCTTCCTTGACTTTGCCCCACTCCAGTATAAATTCTCCAGCCTGTACTCCAGTGAAGGATGTTTTTCATGTAACAAGCACACCCTGGCAGTGACTTATTGCAACCCCATCCTTCCACACCCGCCTCCGCTGCTTTTTCTTCCTGCAGTTTTGCCGATTGCTGACGCTGGAATGGGAACACAGCAAACCTCCTCCCTGCCTGCAGCCCCAACTTGGGAACAATCATAGAGCAGCCTGCTCCCAGATTAAAGCATCTGCTGGAATTTCACCACACAGCCCCAGGCGGGCGTCGACTCCGGGAAGCGCCAGGGATGCAGCGTATCCTCGTGGATGGCTCCTCCGGCTACGTGTCCACATGAGCCATGTGTCTGAACTGGCCCCTTGTGCAGAGGGTGAATTTTCAGCAAGCGTCTGGATTCTGCATCGCTTTAGATTCACTGTGGTTTCGAGATTTGTGTCCTTCTTTTCAGTCATACCTTTTTGTTTCTCCCCAGCGGCACTTCTCTCCAGTCTCCCAAATACTTCAGCTGCTTCTCTGGGAAACTCTAGTTGCCCATTTTTCCTGAGAGTAAATTCCTGCTTCCTGCTCAGTGCCTGTTTAGTATTCCTCAGCTTACATTTCTCCCAGTTGACTCTCATTTTGCTATTCTTTACCTTATGTTTCTAATCTTGCAGTGTGCTTGACCAAGACTGAAGTCACTTTGCACTGACTTAGTCGGCTGTGGCTCATATTCCATCTGAAAGTCTGCTTTCTGGTGTCTGCAATTACACCCCCAATTCAGTATTATCTGCACGTTTCATTAACGAGTAAATAATGCCTTGCATGAGCCCTGCTGCCCTTGTGCATCCCTGGGGACAGCTCCAGGAGGAGGTGCAGGGCCAACACGGGCAGCTCTGCAGCATGACTGCACGTCCTGCTTGGAAGCAGGAGAGGGGAATGGCCCTGGGATTCATCACTCACCTGTGCAGGCCTGTGCCTGCTCTCTCCATGGGCACTTAGACATCTCTGCACGTCTCTTTTTGCAGTGTATCATAATGCCAAGGCTCTACAATTACCCTCTCTTTCCAAATGCAGCCAATGCTGTTTGGTATCCCTGTTCCTTACTTGCTTTCACCTTGTCACTCTCGAGGTGATTTGTGGGGAGTCTGAGACGTGGGGAGCACAGACTCTGTAGCATTTAAAACACCTGCAGCCAGTGCCATCCACCACGGCCCGTCCTCCAGCAAGGTGACTAACTGCCTCCCCAGATCTGTGCCTGGCCTCTTCCAAAACGTGCAGTAAGGCAACACTGTGCAAAAGCTCCATGCGACTGTTCTCCATGTAAAGCACAGAGAAAATCCCTTCCGTGCTAAACAGCGTGGTGGCTAAAGCTCGGTATCCTCTTACAAGGGAAACCGAAGAAACTTTGCAAGGGCAGCACTGCTTGGGCAGGATATTAAGGCATTTAAAGCAGCAGGCAGTCCTCCAAAGAGGCCACTGCTTTATCCCTCTCCCTGTTCACTCCAGACCTTCATCCGGCTCCTCTTTCCTCAGCCTGCTGTTCGATTTCTTTCTCTTCAAAGATCACAAAGCCTGCGTGTTGCAGCAGATCATGACATCTGTGCACATCAGCTACATGGATCTTGACTGCCACCTTTTCCACCACCCTGCAGGAACGCGCATCTCGCCGTAAGTCCAAGGAGCAGAGCAGGAACGTGTTGCCATACACACAAGCCTAAGTCACTGGTGGTCCCTGGGTGTGTTCTGTCAGCAGCAACCTGCCCTTCAGGCTGCCCTCATCCATCTCCATGTGCACGTGCAGCTCCTTCCCGCGGGCTTTCTGCATCCATTTGTGTATCAGAGAGCACAAACCTGTCCCGCTCTCCCAGTGGCATCACCCTGCTGCCTTCCTGCTGGATCCGGGCTAGTGCAGCACAACTGAGGTCCTTTGCCCAGCCCAAACCAGCCCAAATCCACGTTCTCAGGTGATCCCACGAGGTGCCGACCCAGCGCTAATGGCCAGTGTCCCACTGCAAGCGGCTGTGCACGTTGCTGCCCCGTTCCCGCGTTAGCAACGGGGCCGCGAGCTGCACAGCTCTGCTACAGGAAACCCTGTTTTCTCTCACTTTTTAAAACCTTTCAAATAATGACAGCTTCTCACAGGGCAAACCATAAAGGCCCTGCCAGTTCATAAACCCTGTTTGCTCTCTATCCCAAATACACGAATGGCTTTAAGCCACTTTATTTATTTATTTAATCCCACAAAGTTTTCAAACTTCTTTTTTTTCAGTCCGGGAGGAAATGCCTTTCCTGGCCTATGCCAAAGAGCAGACACTCACAGCCCATCACCGTGCAGCAGCCTTCCCACCCGTGCTGCTGATGTCCCCGGCAGATTGGAAATGCATTATTTTTCTTCCTTTGCAGTCAAAGAGAATTGAAAAAATCTGTATAACAAATATTCCCCGAGAGGCTATATTTATTCTCGGTATGTCCACTTGCAATAATAGCTCTGCTGGTTATTGTGTAATCAAGCAGACCGCCTGGATGGAGCAGGTTTTTGGCGTAACCCTTCGAATGCCAGTGCTTAGACCCCCCCAGAGTGCAGCTCCGTGTGTTGATCCAGTCGCACGGAGCAAGGGGAGCAGAGGGCTGTCATGGATCCATGGCAGGAGAGGAACACGGGCGGTGCTGCTGATCAGCACCGGGAACATTCCGGAGCCTGGCCAAGGAAACTTGCCCAGGGTGTGTTGAGTATTTCCTGGCCGCTCCTTTGTTCTTCTGCAGTTCAGGCCTTGCCTTTTGGAGAGGCTTTGGTGAGTTCCGGAGCAGCTTCCCGCCCCTGGTGCCACTCAGTGCAAGCCCATTGCAGCCTTGCAACCTTCTGTGAAGGTGATCTGAGGCTTTTGCTCCTGTTCCTGCTTTTCTTCCTGAGCCTTGGCAGGCTTGGGGCTTGGAGAGGCCATGGGGATGTCTTGTGCTCGGTGAGTGCCATGGGCCTCCACACAACCATTGCTCAGGTGACCTCCTTCTCACATGTCCTTTGTGCTTGGAAACCCACAGGTCGTGGCTTAATGAGATACCATCCCATAACTGATGAGTTTGCATTTTTGGGCAGCGGTCCTTGGTGGTTCCTCCTGGAAAGGTGGTTTGGGCACATGCAGAAGACCACGAGGACTGTATTGGAAAATGCAAAAAATAAGCGAGTCTTTGGAGCTTTCTTTAAAATCTCTGCTTTATCTTTATGTTTTCCCACCATACTACTTTGTACAGAGAATGTAAGCAGCAGCAAAGAGCAAGAGAAGAATTTGACAAAACGTATTTGGAATAAACATTAAAGAAGCCAACATATTCTTAAATTCACCCTTTTCAGCCTGATTTTGAATCCCAACCATATTAACTGGTTGTTGAAGTAGGAAGTTGTTAGCAGAAAGTAACAGCACTGTGTGGTGTATGTGATTTTACAGCGACATGGGAAGAGATGGAATTTTAAAAGGCTCCTGAAATGGGCACTTCGTTTTTCATTAGTTTCCTGAAAAGTTAACACATCCCTGATGTGGGGAGCACTCGCGACTCAGGGCGCCCTGTTTTGCCTCTGTGCAGTCCCAGGCTCGTACTTCCTGCTGGGGCAAAACTGGCCTGTTTTTCTTGAAACTGCATCTTCTAAAATTACATTTTGAGCCTTAAAGAATGTAAGCGGCGCCACTTTGCAGACCAAAAGTGAGGTCAAATAGCCATGTTTTTTCCTCACTAACATTGGGAGCGTTTGGGTTGTGCTGCTTGTGCATGGGGTCAGCAGCGGCGCCAGTGGCTGCTCCCACTTCAGCTCCCACGGGGCTGAGCTGGGTTGGCATCCAGCCCTGCAAGAATGAGGCTTTAACAAAATTAATTACTAATGCTGAGACATTTTATGTCTTCTAGTAAAGGTGCTGCCTTTTAATTGTAGCAGCTGCCTTAATTTTCTTGGGAGAAGCGTGAAAGAGGCTCAGTAATATATTCAGCCCAGCGACCATGCAGCATGTGAGCAACTGCGGCTCGGTGGGAAGATCTGCAATGTCAGGTATAATAAGAAATGTATCGTTAATAATTGACCATCTTTTAAATAATCTTTCCTGATAAGGAAGACAGTCCAGTGATAGCCCAAGTGGGATTTAGCATTCGATGTTTTATGAAAAAGCTAAATATGCCCTTATGAAAAGTAACTGATTTTACAGAGCAGGTTTTAACAGTCTTCAAAAAGGTCATAGGAGATATATGTGCTTGGTTCATTAGGAAATTAATCCATCTTTTGTTCTTCTTGTTTCAAACTTGTGTTTGCTTTTCAAGCAAGGTCACTGATCAGCTGACCAACTTTCTAACAACTGGAAAGCGCACGTTTGCTGCTCCCAACACTTAACTATTGGCTCTCAGCACCGGGAAAGATACCTCCGAGGGAGAAAAGCGCTTCTGCTCGCTGCTGTTTCTGTAGCTCGGAGAATTAGAAGGTAACACGATAACACGCTTTTCTAATGAGAGTTTTCCTTTCATAATGAAGTGCTAAATCGAACTGCTGCAGTGCAGGAGAAAATGACAGTCACAGCTGAAAAAACGTGTTGTGTTAGAGCTAATAAGAGTGGGTTAACGTGCTACTCAGTCAGCAGGGATAAATTATCTTCTTATATTTATAGACGTGGGGTTAAATGTTTCTAATTTAACATTACTAGGAGAATCCTCTCAGAGAATGACTTTCACGCATCTATCTGTCTTTGTGGTGCAGTTAATTTGTTCTCTAAATCTTGTGGGGTAAAATGCTGCTTTCATTTCTGCTGACTTGGGCAACTGGGAGGGAGAGCGGAGGGTTGATGCTTATAATGTCCTGGCAAGTGATAGAGAGTAAAGGAAGGGTTAAATAAAGAAACAGTCTTTGATACATGGCTATTTAAAAAGACAGTACATTATCACTGCAAATGGGTTGCCCAAGGGGATGGAATGACTCCGGTCTGTACTATTGCCTCCTCAAATATTTGGCTTCTTGATTTGCGTTTCTCTCTGTATTTAGGCTTGCCTTGTGGAAAGCAGTGTAATATAAACACAGATTAATCCTCCCCACAGCCGTCGGGTGCAGTAAAACTAGAAATCAAAGGTGCTGTGGATGCAGAGATTCTGCCTGGGGTTTAAAGAAGTGGTTTTCAGTATTATGTAACATAGGGACAGTCTATCTCTATTAAAACTTGAGCCAGGGTCAGCTGGAGAAGAGTGAGCAGGATGTCCTTCCTCCTGTGCATATTCTGGGACCACTAGGACTGTGGGGCTCAGAGTTTACTAATGGAGAAAGAGGAGATGAGTTTTCAGAACTGCCAAATGCCATCATATGTCCATGTGATTTCTCTAAATATTATGGGGATACAGCAATGAGTCCCTTCCCATGTGCGAAAAGGGCGGTCAGGATGAGCTGCAGCAGATGTAGTGCCAAAGCTAGGTCCTGGTTTAGGGCAGAAGGCTGCATTTTGGGCTGGTGTGAGTGCTCTGCCATCGCAGAGGCTGGGACAGGGCTCCTGGGGAGCCAGCTGGAGCACTGTGTCCCAGGCACAAGGGCCAGCCCAGGGCAACTTCAGATGTTTTAGATTTGGAGGTAGGTGACTTCAGCCACTGCAGCCCTGCCGCAGAAGGCAAATCCCCATTGTGCCTTGTGGTCACCGTTGACAGGGCTCCAAAGCCACCAAATATGTGCCAGAGTGAGTGAATCTCCCTGTCCTCAGCAAGTGACACCCTCCTCTCCTCAGACTGCCTCAAAGGTTGGCACCAAACGTGGAGGGATTTTCACCTGCAGCCTGAATAGGCTCTTGGGTAGAAGATTGTCCTGCTTCTCGAGGCAGAGTCCCTTCCTTAATAGAAATTAAACCCCTTTTCACATCCATTGCACCGAGATGGCTGTGGGAGGCAGCTGCGTCTCTAGGACGTTTATTCGGATGGATGCCTTCATTTTGCTACCATTTTTATTATGGACAGTCATTGGAGAGCACCAGTTGGGGGACAAGGACCTGTGGTTTTGGCTCCAAGCCAGCAGAGCTGTGTCTAAAGCGGCACCAGGGGGAATGCGGGAGCATCAACAAGCTGGTAGGCTGCATTCAGCATCCTTTTACGAGGTGATTCTGAACGAGATGATTGGTCAAAAGAGAAAAGTAATAGTATCAATTTGGATTGCAGGGTTGGGATTGAGCCAGCTCATAAATGAACTAATTAGATATAATTATGTAGATATTAAAAAGCATCCTATTGACTGTCATTTTTTTCTTTTCTTTTTTTTTTTTTCTTTTAATAAATGACCTAGAAGAGTGAAATGTAACTGGTCATACTGTAGCTGGGATTCATAATTGCTCCATAATTGACTGTAATCGGAAAATTAAAAAAAAACATTTGAGCAAAAGAGGTTAGTGTTCATTTTGGCACACACTATTTATTGGCAGAAAGAGACAGAAGAAATTGCCTTTTATAGAAGAAATGCAGTTAATTTGGGAACACATCAAGAGTCTGTTGGTCAAAATGGCTCAGAAACACGCTTTTGTGAGCCGAGGCTGGGGTGTTCGCACAGCAGATAAGCAAATTACTCATTGGGCAGGTGTCAGGCTCTGTGTCTGGCTGTACCAGCCACAGCAAAGCACCTGCCATGAAAACATTTTTAATACTCCGCTTTGATTAGGGTCCCTCTAAACGTGCCATCGTGGCTACATACAGATTTACCTTAACAACTATACTGCAATTATGTTATTTTAGAGGATTTTGATCTTTCAGTATATCCGTGCTAAGATAATAATGCAGCAGGATTTCACTTCACTATCTCAGTTCGCCTTTGATGCAATTAAAACACTTCATCTCTGTGCTTCCCAATGAGAACAGCAGCACCTCCATACTCTGCTTGTCTGAGCTATGCCTCTAGTTATCTTGCCATTTCCACAAGAAAGTTGCAAAAATAATTACCTAAGAAAAGGGGAATTCAGCATAGCAGAGAGGACAGACTAGATGGAGCTTCTATTGAGAGCCAGTGCTCTAGGGAGATTTCTGCTGGCGGACACGCAGAAAAGGAAAAAGAAGCTCAGATTGCTACCTAGTGCTATGTAGGTGCTGTAACAGGCAAAGTGAGGGTAGAAGTTGGCAGGATCCCACTCACAGGGAGCTGTGAAAGCACAGTGAAATGCTCAAGTCCTTATTTAGGCAAAATACTAACAGCAGAAAATGAATTCAGACTCTGACGTTTTGATCAAAGATATGGATGTGAGCTAGGTTCTGAAAGAAAGGGTCGCTGCTGCGTTCCCTGCTGGCCAGCAGCCATCCCCTCAGGCTGCCTCGTCCTTCCCCTGCAAATCTAGTGTAGTTTAGGGGCCCACTACAGCCCACTTGGAGAAGTGGCAGTGCGCTTCTAACCTGCTATCTGTTTTTGGGACTCTCTTTGGCCCTCTGACCAGGAACCAAATTAGATACTTGAAGAAAAACCCTAAACAATCAATCTACCCTCCAAGAGATCCCTGCTATATTTTTTTTTTATCGCAGAACAGAAACAAAACACAGACAGACCTTCTCATTCGGAGCATTGATGTTCTATTCTCCTCATGCAAGTTAGGGAATGTTCTAGAGCAATATGCATCTGCCTTGGCCTCCTCACCCTTAGCATGACTCCTTCTGCTATCTCCCTAGCAGTGTGGAAGAAGGTCCCGTTCCTGGCCTTAAACTCTTGCAATCTGGGATGTTCTTACCATGTCCACTTGATGAGAAAAAATAGATGAGGACAATAGAGACCCGGCTGGACATGAAGCTTGTGAATAGGCTGTAGTAGATCTCCACCTGCAGATCTTTCCAACAGGAAAAAACTTCCACAAAAGGAGTATGATTTAGTGGACTTTAGTGAAGGCTCACTGCAATGATATGGGCACGCTCTGAAACCCTGGGTTTCATTTGAACATGGTTCAGTGTGGGCTCTGAATCTTTGGATGTTAACGCATTTATGCAGCCACTTCTGTACACAGTTTTGATCCCTGGCCATTTTCACCACAAGGTGACATATTAAGCAGGATGCAAGCTGCAAATGATATCCGGCTTGTAGTAATCAATGAAGCGTTCCTATGCCAGCGACTGCAGACCTAACAGAAACTCTCCTTTCTCCTTTTTTGTGCCCAGCTGTAACCCAACACACAGTAGTTTTGTAGTGCAGGAGGTGTTCTGTAAGGAAGAAACACCCTGGATCCATCTATGAAGTAAGAGTTGTTACCCCAACAGAAGGAAACATTGATCTAAGCAGCATGCTTAAAAGTGCTCATCAGACATGGTCAGCCTTCAGAATACTTGAACTAAAAGCAAGTCCTGTGAGGCAGTGTAATGCCTTAAGGACAGGTAAAGTTGAGATGATTGATCTTTTTCATCTAAAATGTGTATTTGCTTTTTTAAAAGGTGAACTGACTCATCCGTCCTAGTCTGTTGGAGGATGTTTAACTGACAGCCTGATTAGACCACATCATGGAGAAGACAGATGGTATGGAGGTTACTGGATGCTTGTTTGCTTGTTTGTTTCTTGAGGGAAAAAAAAAGAAAAGGAAAAAAAAAACTGAAGTATTTTCCTCACCCAAAATACTGCAGATAACCTGTGTTCTTTAGATACACATGAAGGCCAAGGGATGAAAAATGGAGCTTTCATTTCTTATGCAGCTGTTGTAAACCACGGTGAAGCATGGTCACAGCTCTTCCAGATCAGCATATATTTGCCCTCCCATCCTCTGCTCTCTGTAGGTCCTTCTCCAAATTCTGGGGCTTTGCTTTTGTGCCCTATTACCATGTGCTGCCTTTTTCCTTTATCATTGCTCTGATTTTCACATGCTATTTTCCATCAAAAAAGCAGCTACATTTCAGTAGTGCTTTTGTGATGAAAGGATTTAAAATCGGTGCCAAATTCTCCTAGTCCCTGCACAGCTGCTGCACAAAGATGGAGACAAAGGAAAGAGTGATGAAACGTGTTTTATCTTGGCTGGGCTACTCCTCCCCTTGTTTATAGATCGTGGCTTGTTTCCTCAAAGGTGCGGAGCAGTCAAGATCATTTTCATTTCAGGGACTCATCACATAAAGAAAGAAAAAGGTGAACAACAAGCAGGCTGTTGCTTTTATTCCCTAAATTTAGATTTGGGAGTTAACTGTTTAGACACTGGAGCTGAAATGGGGTCGGGGAATTTTACGGGCTGCATTTCGGAGTGCCTGGGGTGATTCTGCATGGGGATACAGTGCTGCTGCATTACAAGTGCAAAAGTTTAAATGCTCAGAGGCAATAATTTATAACCTGGAGCCCTGCTTTGGCCTTTCTGCAGCAAGTCCTTGCAGTTACTTGCTGGTCCCTGCTTACAGCAAGGAAGGAGTGACCATGCAGAGAGGTGCCAGGCAGAGGCCAGCGTGTCTGCATCGCGCTGACGGCTGCCACCAACTGCTGACATATCTAGTGTCAGCATCTGCCTTCACGAGAGCGGCTCGTATGCGGCACGAGGCTGCGCTGCCAAGGCTCTGCCTCTTCCTTGCATACAGATGAGGGGACAAATTGGCTGTTTTGCAGTTAACGCATTGCATGGTGCTTCATTTGCTTCCATTAGAAGATATGCTCTGTGAAGCGCATCCAGGGGCTGTAGGAAGCACATGTTTTGCACGGATATAAATATATGAGGCAGGGCTGGTTAGCTGGGTCAGGCTCCTGTCCTTTTTTTGTATTCATTAGTTGCAGGGAATAACTTGTGAGCCAGTATTTGCTGCCGAAGCAATGTATGACTTGCACTGCATTACTTAAGACTGCTGAAAAGGGCAGTTGCTTTTCTTCTTCTGCTCTAAACATGTATTTGATTTCTTTTTCTTTGTTTTTAATCTACCAGCTATCTAAAATGCAATCATTTCCCTCCCTGCATTTATTTCAGCAAACGATCAGCTACCTAAATCCAACGGGGACAAAGACCAGCCCCGAAGCCTCCCGTACTCTGTTGAAACACCCTATGGCTTTCACTTAGACCTGGACTTCCTGAAGTATGTGGATGACATTGAGAAAGGGAATACCATCAGGAGGGTTCACATCCACCGAAAAGCCAAGCAGCCAAAATTCAGCACTCTGCCCCGCAATTTCAGCCTGCCGGAGAGCGGTTCCCGCGCGTACACCTCCACTCCCAGCAAAAGCTGGACCGCGACCTACTCATTGGCACAACGGAAGGCATCGCTGGGGGCAGAGGAACCTCCCCGTGCCCTGGTACCCAGTGAGCTGCCTCCATCTGCAGCTGCTGTCGAGGAGCCAAGTTTCCGAAGAAAAGCTCTTTTAGGCGAGACGCTGAGGCAAGGAGAGCTGGCGCGGGAGGCGGAGGGGGAGGCCGGCCGCCAGGACAGGCCCCAGCTGCTGCGCGCCTCCAGCCTGCCGGCTGCGCTCCCACCGGGCCCGAGCACTGGTGAGGAGCCCCCGGCGCCTGCTCCACCCCTGGCATCTCCTCAGCCCTCTGAGGACAAGGGCTGCTCCCAAAGTCCCCTTAGCCCTGCAAAGGAGACACTGCTTCCCCTCCACTCTGACAGCTCCGCAGCAAATCCTCCCCAAGAGACGCAATGGGAGCGGCAAGCAGCAGTGCAGAAGAAAGAGCAGGCTGGGCAGCAGCAGGTTAAAGTCACTGCCGTGCTGGAGCGCCAGCCAGGAGAGCCCCCAGAGATGCCATCTCCATGGCAAAACCAGCACCCTGCAGTGCAGCAGCTGCAGGTGGTTGTGGAGAGCCGGGGAGAGGAATGTGATGCAGCAGGAACACACAGCTGGTCCGAATTAGCCAAGGGCAGAGCTGCCTCGGCCAGTGCCCTCCAGCTTGCGGATGAAAACAAGAACCATGAGAAAAGGGAATTAAGTGTAAGTGAAATTGCACCAGATGCATTGAGAAAAGCTGAAGACAGAAATATTTGGGCTAGAGAGAACAAGGAAAATTGGAGCCCTCAGCGTTTGCATTGCGATACAGGCGAGACCAGCAGGATTGCAGCACTGAAGCAGCAGATTGTTATTCTGGAGGAGCAGCTAAGCAACAAAAAAGAAGAACTTGAACAGATCAGGGTAGTGCTGAAGCAGCAAGATAATGAAATCAAGGAAAAGGAGAAAAGCATTAAGTTACTTGCAAGCTCCAAAGCTCAGCTAGAAGAGAAACTGCGCTGTGAAAATAGCAGAGAGATGAGACTGCTGGCCAAGCAAGGTGGCAGCGCTCTGCAGTACCATGATGCTGCAGTGAACACCGAGCTCACACAGACAAATGGCTCCAAGCAAAGCCACGACAAAGGCATCAATGTAAATATCCCAATCCCTACACAATCCGTAGGCTGCAGCGACCACAGAGGAGACAACTTTAACTCGCAGGCTAAGGAGTTAAACAGCAAGTTGGCTCAGATTGATCAGGGACTGGCAGTTAGTGGAGAGGGACCTGAACATTTTGCCAAACAGGCCCAGACATCACGCCCCACTGAGCTGAAGATTGATGAACATTTCGGTGATGACAATCAAAATAAAAGAAATAATTCTGGTACCCAGAGTCTTGCTGCTCATGCAGCGAGCACGGAAAGCTACCGAGGAACAAAAATTGGCTCAAACACAGGTGAAAGTGAGCCTGGCAGTGGCGAGGATATAAATCAAGATGTGATGGAAGAAGAAGGTCACCCTAACCAAGAAGATTTCGCTGCTGTAGACCCCATAGGCCAATACGTCAAAAAAATCCAGGAGCTCCTGCAAGAGCAATGGATGTGTTTGGAGCATGGCTACCCGGAGTTAGCAAGTGCTATTAAGCAGCCTGCCTCGAAGCTTAGCTCCATTCAGAACCAATTAGTTAATTCCTTAAACTCGTTGTTATCTGCCTACTCTACACAAGGGCCAGCAGATAAGGAGAATTCGAACACACAGTATCAACAGTTGGGTAAATAATATTGGCATGGGCTTCAACATGTCTGGGTCCAATCTAATTTAATCAAGTGTAGAGCAGGTGTAGTTCTGTGGAACTTGGTGGTTATCTAGTGTCAGTGAGATCAGAAATAGCTCCTGCTAGAAATGTATGTTTGAGAAAAACAAATCTCATCGTATCACAAGCCATGACATTTTAAAAATGATATACAAATAATCCATGTAAGAGCTGATAAAGCTGTGGCTGAGTTACATGCAGGGTCAGCTTTCAAAAGCCTCAAAACCTTAGGCTATTATCTTGAATAACCTTGATGACCATTTTCCTTAAATGGATTAGACATTCCAGTTTGGGAGAATGCAGGAATTTGCTGCTCCTGTGGTATAAATCAGCATGACATTCATCAAAACTGAAACCATTCAACCTAACTGAGCAGGGAGGCTGTGAAAATGCCCATTCCTAGTCACAACATAGTTCATCTAGAACAATTCTAGCTTATCAAAATCCAAAAGGCAAGGTTCCCTCTTCTTGGTCAGAAGGGCCTTGCAAATAAATATGCAACTGTTAGTTAGAATTAATACATAAAGAGACCATTCAGACTCTGAAGGAGTGAGTCATCCTTATAGTATTGTAGGAGAGGCGCTGGGCAGAAACATCCATAGTATCAGTGCTGAAAAGATAAGAGAGGCCTCAGAAAACATCATTACCAGAGCAGAGCCTGTTGATGTTCACAGGACATGCATACAGTTCCCAGCCACTTGCCTTATATTTGCAGGCACTTGGAGGTGTTTGAGGTCCTTATTTTAAAGGTGGCAAGGCAGGTTCAGCAGTGTCCAGAGGCATTCCTAGTTCTGCAGGTTATAAAAGGAGTCTTATAAGGTCAAGTTGTTATGCTTACTGTGATGATTTGTCATTTGTTACTACAGGTTGAGAATAACCATTGATAATTATGTCACATCTGCTTATTTAATCTATTATTTTGTATTTTGCTAGAAATCTCTCCAACCACAAGTCTTAAATCTATCATGAAAAAGAAAGGTTATGGTTTCCATGCAGGAGGCAATGGGACCAAAAAGAATCTTCAGTTTGTTGGGGTAAATGGTGGGTAAGCATCAATTAAGAAGATCAAACTGCCTTTCTAACATGTAAAGTCATCTGTACTGCTGAAATCATTCTCTTCTCTTTTCTTTCCCTCCAAATCTCTCCATTAAAAGGCCATTTGAAATGGAGCCTCTTCTCTCCCTTCTTTAATCCAGTACTGATAACCTTGTAGAAAAGACTGGGACACGGGTGTTGTTAGAGATTTCTCTGTGCAGCAATCTCTTGGGGTTTCATCCAAAACCCAGGCCAGCCTGGGAGGATTCCCATGAACTTTGGTGGGTTTTGGATGAGACCTGGGCAGGCAGGATGCAAACCTGCAGCAACTGCATGGACCTGTGTGCCATATGAACACAGGGAGAGTCAGTCTGCCACCCGCATGCTGTGGTGCAACCAGCAAATGCACAAGTTGGTGCCCACCAGGAAGCAGGCAGTTTTACACCAAGCTACATGGGTTAAGCTCTATTGAACTGAGAGCTGAGCTGAGATTTAGCCTTGTTGGGTCCCTACCAGGGGATTCCTGATGACATAATTGAGACTATAATGAGCTGACTGCAGTTGGGGCTGGATAAAGTTCTGTAGCAGGTGAAGGAGTGGATGGTTCAGGGATTGAGAAGAGAGTAACCCTGGAGCTGTGGAATTGCCTTGGAGTGAGACCCATATTGCAGTTTTTGCTCCAACATGCAGTCTCCTATGTATCCATGCATCTAACTCTCCTTGGCTTTTGATCTCCTTACCTGACTGCTAGTGTGCAGAATGATAGGACAGGTCCAGGTGTAGGGTAGCTTGCCTGTCCCTCCATGGTGTCATGGTGCTCTTCACTGGGCACAGAGTTATGTGTGCAAGTCCAAAGGCTGGTTTCTGCTCACATACTTCATCCCCTCTTCCCTGCTCTGTAGTTACAGCTCTTCAGCATATCAAGGTTTACTCACTTTTACTGAATTTCTTCTACTAACAGATACTGAAGCTGATACAACTTGTAGTGAGTAGAGGAATCTTGACTGGTTTGGGCATTCCTGACAACTATAGGTTCTGTCTCCTGCAAGATATTACTGTTACTGATGTTTTTAGATAAGCCACAGAGAGGTCTTCTTTAAGCAGGGCTGCTTGAATGGTGGGTTCAGATGCCCATGGGACCTGTGAGTACAGATGCCTCAGAGGTTTAAAAAAAAAACTAACCAAAAGTTTGGATGTAGCTCTAACATTTTTAGCATGAGTATCACTGGGCTTCATCCAAGGCCCATTGGAGTCAATGGGTGTCTTCAATGAGTCTTGGCTCAGGCCCTGTAATTACAGATGGAGAAGGAGGAGTAACATTTGGTGTCCTCAATTAGCTATGAAACGACCTCAAGTGAAGACACAAGTCGTGAAGACAGCCCAGTGGAAGAGGATTCAGACAATGAGACAGAGAGGAAATCAGACGGATCAGAGCAGAGACAGCCAGAAGCTGCACACGAGAGTGATCCCTTGGCATTGGAGACCTCCCCGCATGAGAGACATGAGGACAACGGGCTGCAGGAGCCATCGGCAACAGTGACAACCAGCACGCAACACGGGACTGACAGGTAAGCCTCAAACCACAGTACTTTAGCTACATACAGCAGTAAATATCAGGCAGCAGGTTTGAAGCTTCAATGAAAGAATTGACATCCAATTGTCAGCAAAGTTAGTCATT
>JAUBOD010001057.1:1706708-1717304 GCA_032353885.1 Nothura maculosa
TTTTATAAGGTCCTGATTCTAGGCACGTCACAGCTACAACCAGTTTCTACTCCTCTGCCAGCCCAGTAACACAGTGGTTGTGTAGCCCTGCTGAATTAAGGAGACACCCCTGTGATAATTCTCATCCTGACTCTGACTAAAGAGTTCTTTGCTGATGGGAAAAATGCACTGGCAGAAAGGGCAGAGAAGGAGCAGAGTTCAGAGAGTCTTTTGATCAGTGTCTTGAAGATGCACAGAATAAATGAGTATTTCAGAAAAACTGCAAGACAAAACTACAAAAATAGCAGCCCATTTGAGACTGTACTTATGGGAAACACAACTTGTAAAACGTGCAAAGCACATATTACACAGCAACTCTTTTGATCCTCACTATGGGGAGAGTCCTGAACTTTAGGGGCATCTGGTCTCAAAAGCTCCCCAAGCGTGAACATTTCTCCTGCTTGATTTATAGCAGCGTCAGAGCCCCAGCAGGGTGAGGATATCAACTCACCCATCAGCAGAGTGCACACTCAGGAAACACTCCCATTAAGACTTAAATTCAGTTAAGAGTGACAGCTTAATCTTTGTATCTTAAATGTCAAGAGCTGCTAGGCTAGAGGCCTCGAGCGGCGCCAGCTCTGTATTGTGTTGATTGAGCCTTGGGGAGAAAGGTGGCAACGTCAAACCTCCTTTTCAGGAAAACTCCTCATCCTGTGAGCCTTAAACCTGCAGGGTCACAGAGAATGATGAGAAAGACTCATGAGCTGCTTGGCTACAAGGCTGGGTTGGCTCACGTTTGCTGCAAGTTCATGGCATTTGAGCCAGGCTCTGTGCAGTTTCTTTCCTCTGTGCAGATGCTCTTCAGGACAAGCAGCAGCTTTTAAAGCAGCTGCTCTTTTTCACTGAAAAATCTGTAACCAGACGACAGAGTTGCTGGTAAATGCTGGGAGGAGAAGGCAAAGGAGTAAAAGAACACAACACACAAAGGAGAGTAATGTTTCAAATATTATGGCTGTTTTGTTGAAGCGCTATCATCGGAAGAAGTGAAAGCGTAGGGAGAGGAACTGCAGCAGAGGAAATGCCACGTATTTGGTGTTGACTGAACTTGACAAGAAAAAAGGTCTGAATTCTGATGCAGAAGCTTCCTGCACTAAATATACTTAAGGTAGCTCACTCATGACAACCTATTTCCTTTAGCTGAACTAACATTAACTGTGTTTTGATGTTATCTTCCCTGTGCTCTTGCAGGCCCCCAGGCACCTCTGCCTTGCCAGGGGACACGAGGTGTTAGAAGATCCCAGTCTGGGTTTTCCAAAGTGTGTGGGCATTTAACATGGGAATCTCCAAGCAAAACTGGAACGGTCCTGAGAAACCAGAGCCATGGTTGTGTCCTCTACCTAACAAGGCTCTCTCTGCCACCAGAAATAGAATTATCCACTTGTCCCAGATCTAGACAGCATCTGATGGGATAGGGGGAAAGGCTTCCACTTCCCAGGATGGACAATTCTGGACACAGACATCCACGTAATGCTGAATATCCAGGACAAAAAAGATACCGGTTTGGGGAAAGTGGTTGGAACTGTATGAATTTTAAGTGTCTCTAACCTGGTTTGCAGTTAGGTGAATGAAGTCTTCCCATTAACCACAATTAACACAGAGCCTGAATGGCAGTCCTTTTCCTTGGGAAGTAAAACAGCACACTACACATACAATAATGCCCAGAAATAAATGTTTTCTGATTTGCTTGATCAAATGTGTTTTCCTAAGCTAATATTACACACATTTCAAACAAGTGACTTACACAGTACAAACATCACATTAAATTAACATTTATTAAAGATAATAAAGCTACAAGGGGCTCTGATGCCTGCAGGATTACAGACTTATCTCTTTCCCAGGGCAAGCAAAATATCATTAGTTATTTCCTTTTCAACTTGTGCTATACTTTGTGCAGAGTAGTAAAATTGTCATTTCATTTTTACAGTCTAGTTCACAGATAAAGCAGAAGTCAAGCAGTTGTACGTGTGTTTCACTGAAGAATTAGCCCCACACAAGAATCTTTCAATAGTTAAAATAAATCCAGCTGCTTGTTACTTGTAGGCAGAGGAAATTACAGCTGTTACGTTGTGATCTATGATCTTCCATTCACAGACCAAAATGGAATCTAAAAGATAACAGTCCAGCAGCAAAAGCTGAAGGTCGAATCAAAGCAAATCGCTAAAGAATTTTATCTAATGGATATCGTGCCATATATACCTCTTCTAAGACTTAAATATTTTGCAATTGCTAGCATTCACAAACCATTAACAGGCACCCAAAATCCTAAGCCAAACACTACTGTAATAAAACAGGCTATATAATGTAAAAATGTATTACTGTGTTAATGTAAAAATGCTTTACGTTGCATGATACTGGAAAACTTCTCTATTCAAGGTCAAAACAAAAAGTCTGTTTCCCATTTAAGTACAAGCCCTTGCAAAAGATGGTGTTCACTGGCCAAATTTCATAAAAAAGATTTATCCACAACATCAATATGAATATAATTTTTCATACTAAAATACAGATTTATTTTAAGGAAGTGGATAATATTTGTATTACATTTTATAGGCCCCGATAGTTACATCTGGTCCTTATTTATTTAAATTTTATTCAGCTTGCATAATATTTTTGCTTACAGTTATATTCTCTAAGATCAGAAAAGCCCAAACCTGAAAATTCAATGGCACTATTCATTAACATTCCTTCAGTCTGCAGTCATAGACATTTGCAAGCTCTCCTTTGATTCTGAAATAATAAAACTAAGGTAATAAGATGTTTAGTATAAAAATATATGACTTAAGTCAGAATGATAGAAAGAGCTATGTTTCTATGAATCACAGGCCAAAGCAAACCAAACTTTTTCAAAACGTATACATGCTCATTTTGGAGTGAATAATAAAACACAGAACTATATACTAAAATGTTAACTCTCTCGCTCATTATTTTATTAAATACAAAATATGAAAATTTACAATGTACAGTGCATAACACAGGTTATAAAGAACGCGTGAGATCCTGAAGGCACATGAGACTTGAAGCCCAAAGCCAATGGTTTCAACCACCAGCTAGAAAACTGCTCCTGGATCCTTTTCAGTACGTCCTACTGCTTTTGTATACTTTTAGATTGAATTTTATGGTTGATTTACGCTCCGGAAAGACACTGACTTCTTAGAGCAAGCCTCTGCTAAGCAAGCTAGCCAGACGGTCAAGTAAACCCTTGCCAAAGATCTACCAAATGCCTGATTTGCAGAATCTTCTGCTTTAATTCCCATTTGTGATAACTTGGGTACAAAACAGTTTGTTTTCTCCACGCTGTTGGACAATAATCTCCTCCTGGAATTATGATGAACCCGCCAACTTTATTTTGCATTATCTAACCAGGAGTCAAAGCAATTTCTCACAGCAAATGCACTACCCACTCTGCCATCAGGCTGCCTTCTATTTTGTAAATGTGGCTAAGTGGTTAAATACTTTTCCCTCACAACCACAAATTTTTCCTCGACAATACTCAAGTCACGATTAAAAACCTAAGAGTTTCTACAACTCTTTTTTGTTTTGTTGCTCCACTCTTTGTGGAACAGACTGAACAGCACTGGTATCTCTAGCCAATCTATTACAAGAACCCTCGTGAGGCCCATATCCTGCTTTTCATTTGTAGCTATAAGGTAAGCATGTTGCACTGACACTGTTTTAATCTTAGCTGTACGTGATGGCTGCTCAAAAAGCCTCGCAGACTTCAGCTGTGTGTTAAGTAATGAAGTTATTTTTTGTGCGATCCTAAATATAACCAGGGCAGGAGGAGCAGAGTGGGGAGAAAAGCTCCAGCAGGTGAGAGCCTGTGTGTGCAGTGCCATGGGAGCCACATGAGTCCTCATGTGCAGGTACCCGAGCACGGTGCAAAGCAGGGTCAGCACCAACAGCAGGGAGCTCCTCGTGGGGACACCAGCCCTTGTGGTCACACAATTTAAAAATTCTTTCCTGGCCTCAACTGTTGGCCCTGCTGCAAGATGTGACTCACCTGGACTGGGAGAATAAAAGGAAATGTTCCTTGGTGCAGCTCCACGGCGGTGCTGCCTGTTCCCTGGGCCGGCGGAGGCCGTGAGTGGCCCTTCCTCCCCTACCTCTCCCAGTGCTCGTGCACGGAGTGTTAGGAGAGTGCCCGCATATTCGGTTACTTTCTGGAGCATGGCTAAGGTGTTTCAGTTCCCTGGATTTGGGAAAGTCTGCGTTTTATGGATGGAGTCCTCTAAGTTTGTTAATTACCTTAAAAGGGCCTTTTATTAAAGCCATCTGAAAGCAAAAAAAGAATTTCTTTGCTACCATTTAAAATGATTTGATGCAAAAATTATATGCAAAAGATCCACTTCTATTGCTTTTAATAATAATAATAAAGATACAAGATCAGGAATGCTTCTTTCTTTCTCTGAGTTTCAGACAATAGACTCAACAGCCTTCCAAGCTGCTCTACTTCCAATTTGCCCTACCAGACCTACAAGTCTTTGCTTGAGAGCACAGGAGCCTCTGCAGAACGTAACTGCAATCCAGATAGGGCACATCCATAGACCAAGACACCATCAGCCTTCAAAACGCTGCCTATCCCCCCGCACGTCCAAGTGTCCCCATCAGCCAGGCAGCAAACAGAGCGTCAACAGCAGCAGACAACCAGCTCAGGCACGAGTCAGCGAGAAGGGAAACGGTGCTCCCACCTACCAAGAAAACTTTGCATCTTGGAGCAAGGTTTGTTTGCTTACTGCCAAGGATAGAATCCCTGTAAATTGACAATCCTGATTTATAAGGAATGGTTGGCTGCTAGCTGGACAAGGCGTAGCAGCATTCACACACTCCTGGGAGATGACCAGGCAACCGTGAGCAACACATCTGCAGGAAAACCACGATGTTTTTTCTAAGCTGTTCCTTGATGCCCTGCTCCCAGTCCATTTCAAGAGCAAACCACACTAAGTTTTTGGCAAAGAGAGTTTCACAGGAAAAAGCTCATTACCTGACCTAAAATATTTTGCTTGAAAGTGCAAATACTGTGAACCAAAAGCAGAAAAACTAAGCAAGGTTTCCTAAATTTATGGTGAACCACTGGAATACCTGGGCTGCCACTCTGCTGTCCTGTGGGGGCAATTTGGTGGTAGTTTTGGGCTAACTGGCCGTGCCAACCCTGGCTTGCTGCCACCAATGATGAAAACTGGAAGCTCTGGGGACTCCCCATTAAACTACAAGTCTTGGCTTGTCCCAGCTCAGCGCACAAGAGCCCTGGGTAGCTCGCTGGGGTTTCCAGAGCCCAGGGCTGCAGGAACTGCCCCGGTGACCGGCTGGAGCAAGGGGTGCCGGCAGCTCCCGGTGACAGTGACATCTCTGTTAGGTTTATGGCTGCTCTAGTCGTGGTGGGGCTGACGAGCCTGTACATATCATTCAGCAACAGGGGGTCAAGAGGGCCAGACTGTCCTGGGGAGCACAGCTAGAGCCCAAAGCCTCTGTTTCTGAAAATACTTTTTTCTTTTTCTTTCCTTTTTTTTTTTTTTAATTCCCTGAGAGTTACTTTTACAAGCTGGATTGGACTACTACCAAAAAAAGAAAACAACAATCCAGAACCCCTCGCAAATTGAGAGCGCTGTATTGCAGCCAGCTCCGCTCTGCGGCTTAATTGCTCCAACGGAGAGGCCCTGTGCACTGTGCAGGCAGGGGCGCAGGAGAAGGTTAAACAAAAGAAAGCAGAGGAAGAAGAAAAACGAAAAATCAACCCTTAGAACAGGGCTGAGGGGACAGCACTCCAAGGATCAACTCTGTGAAAACAACTTTTGAGGACACATCTTGCTTTCCCATGCCCTTTCTACAGCTCCCTCTTCCCAGCTGCTGCTCTCCTACTCCCCAAGGTTCGCAGCCACAATCCCCATTGCAATACATCCCCTCTGACAGCATTTTGGTTGGCTGAAGCTTTTTTAAAAATAAATTTAATGGGATGTTCTTCTCAATGACAAACACTTAACAGGAGTTAAGGCATTGCTTTGCAGCCTACTGAAAAACTTAACCTCCCCTCACACAAGCTGTGTATTTCAAGTCGCCACTTGGTGACTTCTGATGAGATTCCTAAGGCTATGGCTTAAAAGCTGTGCACTATATTTCATCTAAGCAGTACTTCTCCTTAGCAGGCTGCCAGATTTATTATTGCAATATGGGACTGCACATCATGGGTCTAAAATGACCCCAAACACCTCAGAAACGAGCACTGTCACTCCACGCGAGCCTGTAATCCTTTAACTATTTTTATGGCAAGGCCATTTTCATACTGCACGGACAATCCTTTATGCTCTTGCCATAGCAGCCTCTATCGGACGAATCCCACCGAGGAATAGCTTCCCTCAAACTCTAAAACTAATAAATTAGGTAAAAAGGTAAAAGCTCAGAAGCCAAAGCATCCGCAGTAGCGATGTGCAGGGTGGTATTGGTCATACAGAACGGCTCCGACCCTGCCAGGCCTGGAGCTGATGCTGTCCCCGACGGCCCGGCTCCAGGACATATTGCTGTGTGCGCTGTTTTGAGCACGCCAAAGGGAGCAAACCTCTGCTTCACACCTGCAGAAACAGGCCCCAAATAGTGCTACTCTCACTCGGAGCCAAAAATGCACCTATTTCAAAACCAGCTAATGAGCAAACCTCTGCAACAGACTTGTTTACTGAGGGAACCGAGTTGAACTTTTAAAATTAAAACCTGGCATTCTGTAAAACAGCATCTTACACAAATAGTGGGGAGGAAACGGCAAGAGCAGAGAGGCCAAGATGACAGGTTTAGCCTAACCAACTTGCTGATTTTACACTTGAACTGATACATTTAATACAGCTGAAGATGTATTTTTTTTCAAAACAACACAACCAGACATATATTAAAAGAAACAAAAAACAAGAAAAGATTATCTTTGCTTTACCTCTGTTCAGTGAGGCCTTTTGCTGGCAGGGACATATATCATAGTTTGTTTAAACACCTACTAAGCATTTCTATTCTCTAAGCGTTGGCGTTAACCTTGCTGAAGTAGCTCTATCTGACATTTGTTTGTACTCCAGTCCTCTTGGTAACTCATAGCATGAAACTCTTAATTCACATGTGCTAAGAAAGAATATTTGCTTGTAAGTAATGACAAGATACCACTGAAACACATGCATTTCAATTTAAATGGGTATAGAAAACACCAGATCTGATAAAATGCAAAATTATCAGTGCAGTATCAGATACTGTGGCTGTTTGCTGCTGAACTCATTAGAGCACTAACAGATTAATGGCATCATTAGTTTCTACATTTTTTTTCTGCCTTTCTTCTCTCATTCTTTAAAATAAGACAATAAATGCTAGTTGAATAGCAGCTCACCAGGGGAGTGTCTTTCCCTCCAACAATGCTGAGACCAAGGCCTGATCGGCCCTTGGATATCTCTATAGTCATCTCCTGCCCGGGAATGATAGGACAGGTTGCTGGATCCACAGGCATCGGAGGTGGAAAGAAGCCTAAGAAATGAAAAACAAAGAGGTGACTCACACTATTAAGTAAGAAGACAAAAACGGCTAGAAAAGAAAGAATATGAGAGCAATTAATTAAGTTCTCATATTTTGCTCTTCACTTTTATAAACCTAAATCAAAATAGAATAATATTTTGAGTCACTAGAGAGTTTCTCCATGTCTGGGACAGTGCTTATTTCAGATGTGATCTATCCAGTTCAGACCACAAGAGCAAAGCCCACTGCATTTGGGTTGAATGTGGCAATGCCATAACCCACTGGGACCAACCGTGTTCCGGACTGCAGTATGTCCAGCCCCAAAGAAAGTCAGGCCATTATTTAGACAGGAAAAAGGAAGTTATCTCAGGTATACAATAACACCACATTGTCAGGAACTACTCAAAGGCAAAACGGCTGGACAAGAACATTCCATGTATTATTAGCAGCATCACACTGGGAATATGGAAGGAAAACATCTGCCCACTAATGCTCTAGCCTGACTTTTCATTGTAATAGCTCAATGGATGCTAAAAGAGAAAAAGATCCTCTATATTAGGGTACTAAATATACACTATGGTGCTGAAAAAAGTAACTGGACATACTATGGCTGGGGACGTCTGCCTCTGGAGAAAGGTAAGTAGGTGCTGGCACCAGGGGTATCTCCTGTAAGCTGGGTGGTACTTTTGCTGAAGACTTGGATTGCTTGATCTGGTTGATGACCTAAAAACAAAGCAAAGCAGAAGCAACATAGATCAATTATCAATAGCTGATATTGTCCTTTGCTATTGATTATCATAGCTTACTAAATCTGCCAGGTTAACGGGAAGGAAATAAGAGTAGGAATATGTGATGAATTGAAAATATGCTCTTTAAAAGTAAATGGCAAATCAGGTAGACCAGACAACTGTGATTGCAGAAATGCTTGCGCAGTATGGACAAAACTTCATCTTTACCATGTCTCTAAAACCAAGCAACTTGCAACCCTTTTTCCTTTTTTTGAACAGGAAAGAACATCCTTGACATTACCCAGTGTGTTTTTCCACATGCTTAAAGGGAAACAAGACATTTTTGAATCTCTCCCCCAGTCCCACAAGTAAAATTATTTTAATGCTTTCCCAAGTAAAAAAAAAAATCACTCTTTGGCATAATCTTCAATTAAATCAAGTCCCCAGAAAATCTTGCCAATTAAACACACATACATTTTCTGGGAGCGGCTCCTCCACTTCCTGCTGATCTCCCAATAATGGTTTGTCAACTTTGTGCTTCACATCCTAAAAAATAAATTCAGGAAAGTTAGGTGTACTGAAAACATCATGTTAAATAAAATACCCACTAAAACTATAAATGATGATTCTGGGAGAACTCTGTGATATTGCAGCATACAAGTACTCTTACAGCACAACCCAGAGCTGCAGCTAAGAATTCAGAGAAGAATTAACAGAAATTTGGAGGAAGCTACTAAAATCAAATGTACAACTCTAAAATGTTGAGGGCTTACAGTAAAAGAAAAGCATTTTGAGAGGACATGATTCTACATGGTCTATGTTGCTCCTGAGAAACTGGGAACTCTCCAAAGGACATAGGGAGTCACAAGACAGCAGTTCCCATGCGAAGTGGGAGCAGAGCCCAGGTTCCACGAGGAGCTTCCAGCAGAGAGGCACCTGCACAGGCCCGTCAGTGCCTGCAGCCAAAAGAAACTCAAATTCATCTGTCCTCCTCCCCCTCACTCCTTCTCCTGGCAGATCTCAGCAGCACGGAGCCTCCTGCCGGCACTTAAATAAAGTAGCTGCTGCTAATGCCTCGTCCCATCTCCTTCCAAATACCTCAAACAACGCGCTTCAATCGTAGGCTCCCCTGGCATCCTCATTTTCTTTCCTATCCTTGGAATATACTAAAGGATGTTCTTCTCTCCTATTTCTCTCCTCCTCCTGTTTCCTACAACTGCCAGCAGCAGTTTTGGATCTGTCCTTTGTAACCTCCTAGCCAATTTTAGCCCACTTTGATCAAAAAACTAGATCTAGTTGTCTTGCCAATGTCAAATAAATAAATAAACAAACAAGTCCGATATCTAGTTTGCAGAAATGTTGTGCATGTAACTTCAAAAGACAACAGTGATGTTCTGCCTCTCAGAAGAATTTCTTATTAAGATGACAGTTCATACACACAAAAAAAGTATTAAATTTTAAGTAACCAAGCTTGAAAATACTGGCCTTGTTTCCTGAGGTTTTGTGAAGTTAAATTTCCCAGTGAGCTTTCCTCCTGACTTCCTTTTTTCTCTCACACTCCAAATTTGCTCTACCTATAACTGTTATCTGTCTGGATAGCATGAAAATCCAACCAAGTGATCTCACCATATTACCAGAAGGGAGAGGGGAGAAAGAGAAAAACTGTTTTGCCATTTTATGACAGATTACTATAATGAAAATGAAAAAAAACATTTCATGCCTTATTTTTTCACACCTTATTTCTTCATTCTGACACATGACTAAACTCTGAAACTTCCTCTTGCACATCCAGTGGACACTGAACATCATCTTTAAAACCACCTAATCCTCCCCATTTTCACCAGAATGTGTTAGAGGCACCTGGACAAAGCACAAGATTTCTCATCCCTCCTGCACTGGATTATATGCTCCCCACTGGCCATAAACCTGTGACCTGACTGGTTTAATCTAATTCAACACCCTCAAATGCATCCAAAAGCATTTTTGCAAAGTCCCTCCAGTTTGCTGCTGCTTCAAGGACATGCTCTCCATCTGTGCCGAGACTCATCGCTGTTCCAGGCTCAAGTAGGTTATGGAAAAGGAACCTGTTGTCAAGAAGCCAACATCCATTTAACTCTCCCGCCCACAGGACACTGCGTGATGAAGACTCTGCCAGGACACTGATAGTGCAGGGTGGGCATGAGCACATTCAGCTACATTCATTTCCATTTGAGTAAAAATACAAATTCTGACAGCATCATTTACTAGAGTATCTAGGTACATATACATAAATATATACATATACACACACACTCATGCTTTTCCTCCTTCCCTGCAGCAACCCTAGAGAAACCTTCAAAAGAAAAGAGGTTTCTTCCTT
>JAUBOD010001059.1:0-32508 GCA_032353885.1 Nothura maculosa
AGCCCTGAGCCATGTGCTCTAGGTGACCCTGCGTGTGCAGGGGGGTTGGACTAGATGACCTCTAAGGTCCCTTCCAAGCTTAAGCATTCTATGATTCTATGAAATGGAGACTCTCTTTTGATGCTGAAAGCCTTAAATATAAGCTTCAAAGTAATTCAGGATGAAGTAATTCAGTTCAGACCTAGACATATAGCTGTATAATAAACTACAGTTTCAAATCAAACAGAAAATTTACTGTGATAAATGTCCACATAAGCCTCATGAGAATCATCACTGAGACATTATATTTAAAGATAAAATCCACAATGCAAAAAAAAAAAGTTGATAGAAATAAAATTCTTGGCACAGCCAAATTCTACAGAATATTCTGAGATAAATCACTCAGGAAATTTAAAAGACATTACAAGAAAATGTAAGAACAACAACAAATCCAACACTGCACATCTGAAATTGCTAAATTAAATTTTGGATTAAAAATCTGACATCAATATATACTTTTTAATGAATATTTAAAGAGTATTCTATCCATTCAGAAATATCATCACTAAAGAATAGAAGAGTTAAACTTCTGATTCCTGTATAACATATGTCCAAGTTTGCTAGGCATGGGAACTTGGAAAAAATGGCAAAAGGAAAAAATGACCCAAAGTGGACCACATTCAATCATTGTATAGATATTTGCCTAAGTACATTTATTATAAATCTATGACATCTCATGATCTGAAGTGCTGATGGAGGTGATGTCAGAAATATTAAAAAGGATACTTGAATTCAGAAGTCTTGCTCAGGTAGAAAATATAAATGCAATTGCAGGCCACCATCTCAGACCATTCCTGATTAGGTATGAATGGTTGTGAAATTTTGTAATTTGGTATTTATCTCACTGTAACTCACCAGAACATCACATATAACAGTCCCAAATGAGACAGTGATTAGATAAGATGATTTTTTTTCCAATCAACAGGCAGTTTATCTATGTTTAAAATAAATTTATGTGTATAAACGATACGTAAAGGATTGGGAAACTTCCTCAGGCTAAGTGATTCAATTATGAAATGGGGACAGAGCTAGGGACAGGTGGTCTCTCCCTCTAGGTTTCCCATATAAACACAGAAATGAACTGAGTATTTTTAAATTGTGAAGTAGAAAAAAAGCTAAAGTACTGGCAGAGAGCACAGTGGCAGAATAGTACAGTGACTAAAATCTCTAAGATATTTCAAAAATCTCAAGGAGGAAATTAATTCAACGACCATCAATGGACCATTAACTTGCGTTGTTAACATGTGTGTTATATATATTTCCTTGGTAAGACAGGATGGTTAGAATGACTGACTCTCTAAAAAGACTGTGATTTTATGTTTTGACCTAATTGTTAGATAAGTCCCCTCTTTTTTCTTCACAAAGCCCTTCCTCCACAACATTTGTTAACCCATTTTTCTAATTGCATCACAAATCACAAGAACTGCACCTGAGATGGCAGAGAACTGACTTGACTCAGGAGGGATCTTCACCATTGCTGGAAAGTTTTATGTTTACTTCTGTGGAAACATAGAATGAGTAAAGATGAGAGCAACTGAAATCCACTCCTATGCAAATAATATGAAAATCCCAGTAAACGACAAAAAAAAGCAAAAATGATGAGTCTACATATGTATGAATTAAACATTGGCCTACACTTCACATCAATTTCTGGCTTTGAAATTAATTCATCCTGTGATCTCTGATAAATTATTCTATCTGTAAGATCCTGAATTTTGCTATATCTGAAAAGAGTAAAATGATAGAAGAAAGCTTATTTTAGAAATGAAGAACTCATGCAGCACATATATCTGTTTCCAGAAGGATGGAGGTTTTTTTTCTGTACAGAAATGTAAGGACTAAGTACTAGTCTTGAGAATCATGATAAAAAATTTCCTTCTATGAAAGATTATGCATAATAGTTCCACCTGCACTGCTGCTTCAGGTTCTGTCAAATGAAACCAGATTTAAATTTGTGCTTCTTGTCAGGCAAAGCTGTTTCAAAGTGAAATGAATTGAGTCATTCATACGTAGTCTTCTTCCAGGTCATCTTTTACTTTGGATGAAACATATTTTAGGCTTACCTAGCAAGTTATTGCTAAAAAAATGCAATACTGGGCTACATCTCTGGCAGGCATCCTCAAAATCTGTATTTTGTCCTGTATTATTAAGCACTGTGCACACAAACAGAAAACTGTAAAGTTTCATTACAGGCAGAATAATACCTCAAAAATTCTTGGCTTTCTATTCTACTCAGAATTTCATCTTCATTCAGTAAACAACCGCAAGTTCATACTATATTTTTGACAGAAAGTTATATAATTTTTTTTATTATATTTTTTTCTTTCATCAAATTGTATTCTTTCATCTTTTCTGCACTTAAAACTTTTAAAACCTATTTTGCTTACTTTTACAAATACTTATGAAAATATAGATGTAGAGGGTAGGATAATGAAGTAAGGCAATTACAGAATAGTATTTGATGTAAATAATGAAGAGTTATGGGGTAATCATTCTTCTTAAACTATTAGAATGCACTGAGAGCAACTCAGTCCAGACTAGTCTCCCTGTTGTTCAAACTTACGTAGCTGAAATAGCTCTGATCCAATTTTAGAGCTTTTTCACCACTACAAAAGAAATATTCTAATTCATAAAGAATGATACATTCTTCTGCTTCAGTATTTATTTTTAAAGCACATACTAAGAAAGTATGCAGCAAATATGCCACGCATGAATCTTTTCTACTAAGCGTCAACAAGACATTTATGGATGATGTATATGTGTTGACAAAGATGCACAAAGCCAGGTTTTCACAGATATCAGCTGTTTTGAAGCTTGAAAACAATTAACTGGTACCGTGCTGTAGGCTTCATCAGCTATTTGCGGTGTGATAACAAAATACATAATTGGACACAGACAATACATTATGGAGCTGTGTTCTGCTAGCAGGTTTACTTCATGCCTGTTTGCAAGCCTTATACTATCGTATAGACTTCGCATAGACTTATGCTATTGCATAGACTCACATATACTATTACAAGACCTCACATTGCAAGAGTGGGCAAACATGGACCTATCAAAAGATGATTTGAGAGACATCAAAGAATAAAAAAAAGCTTCAGAATAATGTGGAGGAACAAAATGGAAAAATCAAGGTGTTGCAATAGAATGAAAAAAGTAAAACAAGAATATTTAAAACTAGAATTTCAGAATCACAGAATAGTTGACCCTGGTGACTGTCTTGTCCAATCTCACTGCTTTAAGTAGGGTCACCTAGAGCAGGTTGCACAAGGCAGTGTCTAGTTGGGTTTTGAATATCCCCAATGACGAAAACTCCAAAATTGCCTGGGCTACTTGTTCTAGTATTTGATTACCCTCCCAGCGAAGAAGCATTTTCTTACATTTAAGTGGAATTTCATGTATTTCATTTCGTGCTCAGAGTCTCTTTTCCTTTCATAGATATTTATACATATTAATAAGATTCCCTTCCGTGACTGCTCTTCTTTATGCTGAGCACTGTGCCAGTGATCACAACCCTATCAGCACAGCCATTCAGCCAGTTTTCCTTCCATTTCACTTTCCGATTATCCAGGACATCAGTCTGTCTATGAGAATGAGAATGAGAATGTAATGCAAGCATTGAAATCTTTGCTTAACTGAGGATAAGCAACAACCATTGCTCTTCCTCATCTGTCATACTAGGCAATCATATTGGTTAAACATGAATTCACTCACATAAATTCATGTCTCTTTCATATGTCTTTCATACGTTTGGTTTACAACATTACTTTCTCCACCAGTTTGCCAGGGACTGTGGTGAGTCTGAGTGGTCTGTAGTCCCATAGATCCTTCTTCTTGCACCTCGTAAAGACAAACACATTCTCTTTCTTCCCATCCTCAGGCATCTCTGCCGAACACCATGATATTTTATGATAATCAAGGGTGGCCTCACAAGGGCATTGGTTAACTGAGGCCAAAATAGTTTAAAAAATCATTAGTGATCTGGAAGTTGGAACACAGTGCACACTCAGTAAGTCCTCAAATAAAAAAAAAAAAAAACCTGAGAGGAGTGTCTGATGCACCAAATTGTTGCATCTCTCCAGACAGGTGAAATGAGTAGAGAGCAATCTTATTAAGGGAGAGTAAAGGGAAAAGGCAAGTTGTCACCTAGAGACAAGTAGCCCTATGCACTAGTACAGGTTGCTGGCTGGCTTGCAAGCAGAGTTCCAGAGAAAGACTTTGGGGTTCTCATGAACAACAAGATGAGCATGAGAGATGTGCCCTTTTAGCAAGTAAGAGCAAAAACGTGCTGAACTGCATTAGGAAGAGTACTTTTTGAAGGGAAGGGAAGCGATCCTTCTTCTCGGCACAGAGGAGACCACATGTCCAGTTCTAAGCTCTCTAGTAAAAGAGATACATGCTGTTACAGGAATCAGTCCATCAAAGGGGTTTTACTTGGACTAAAACTCACACTAAGGAACATGTGTTTTAAAAAATTATAGTAATAATGGAAAATTTGATATTGTGAAATTATCAACCTGAGTATTTTTTCAAGAGAAGGGCATATCCTCATACATTAATTCAAAGTGAACTCAAGATTTCTATACTCAGAATTACTGCTGGATGAGTTTGTATTGACATGGACCCCAAAACTATAACTTCCTAATAACATCAAAAGTCTTCTGAATATTGCAATATTTATATACCCTGGGAATATTCTTTCAAAGTTCATGTTTTGAACTTTGCAAGAGTTTTATATAGCAAAGAGAAGAAGGATTTCCATTGGTATTAATCCCTGAAGCCAAAAAAAAAAAAAACCCCAAACAAACAAAAACAACATGATAAAAGGAGAAAAAAAAAACACTTTAAAGATATTCTAAAAATCACTACACAAAAAATTAAAAGCAGTGCAGGCATAAATCTGAAAAATAACTAACAGACTCCTACAGAAGCATTAGCAGATGGCATATTCACGAGTCAAAGATTCCCAAAAGCCATCTCATATAGTTATGAAGGCAATGAACATGTTTCAGGAGGTAATATTTGGATCAAGGGAAGCTTTCAAAAGACAGTGTACATCTTTCACTCACAGTGAGACAAATAGAAAAGAATAGATCAGAAGTGAGGTGTTGCTCTCAGAAAAAAAATAATTTATTATATCTCATCCATACAAAGGAAAAAAGAAAAAAAAACAGCAATAAGGTACCTAAGAAGACAAGGAGCTAGGAAGACAAGAAGATACCAAAGCCTGAAAAAAAAATCACAGTCTGATATTGAAACTGCTGCATAATGATATAATTGAAATATCCACATCCAAGGTGAGATAGAGTACTGCAAAGGTACTATAGTTAATATTTTCTTGAAATGATTTAAAAGTATTACAGATGAAGTATAGGAAAATATTTTTCTCTGTCCAAGTGACAGGATTTAGCTAAATTAACTAAATTAACTAAATATGATTTATGGATATACTGAACTGGTCTTTCCAGAATACTATTCATTTGACTCAGATATCTTTTTAGAATGAGAAGGTATTAAATTTAGGCAGACAAAAAGCATCTGCTTTGTTTTCTCCAATATACATTCTTTGTTTTTTCTCTACTGAAACATTTTGCAAACTTTAAAATCATTTCATATCCTTATGTGTGTGTTAGGGAGATCGCTTCTACAACAAAGCAAGAGTTTTCACATGTAATCAACTGCCTTGTACACCTAAGCTTGAATAAGTTTGAATGAGATGCTATCTAATTACAGCTAAGCTGACCAAGAGTATTTAAAAACAATGGGAAAACCTATATACCTCAATTCCTTATGTGTTACCAGATATTTTGACATGGTTATAGACCATAACAATTGTCTGCAACTTAATGTAGCACTGATGAATTAATCTGAAAATGTATATATTCACATCTTTATGGTGTTTGTACGTTATACAGGAGCCATAGTGTGAAAATATACAGATAGAAGCACTAATCAGATGAATCAATCTTTAGAGAAAGAAGTAGTATTGTAAGGTAGGTGCTATATATATGTGCATGTATATATGCACACTATGGCTCTTATGTAGGGTACCACTACCAGAGAGAACTACAGCTAGAGGTATGGTAGGTGCTGAAAAGCCTTTTAAAATAGAGTTTGATTGCTGCTTCCTCCTAGTGAGGTGAAGAATGCTTGTGACATTGCAAGAGTTTTCCTGAGCTGTTGAAATGCACTGGATGTCCAAATAGAAGTAGTAGCCAAGGCAAGATGAGGAAAGGAGAACATTGACAAAACCAGGCTGCACTATATATCTTTCCTCCTCCTCTGTTGTATTGCTGCTCTCATCAAGGAGTGTGCCACTATATCTATGCTGGCCTGCTGTATTTTTTGCCTGTAAAGTTTTTCCAAGAAGTGCTATCTCCAAGGTTGCTCAGAAGCTTCCATGACTAGGTAATGGGGGATCACTTCCCTGTATTAACTTTACTCAGTATCAGCAAGGCAGAGAATAAATTTTCCAGACACTCCAAAATTTCCACATTATGAAACCTCATATCTGGAAAAATAGGAAACCTTTTCTGAATACAAATACTTGAAAATTCATTGCAGAAATAACAAATAGTCACTATAATACAATTTTGATCAATGAAAATAAAATTATTGTAATTTAAGGAGGAAGATAGTGAAGCTTTCCTTGAAGGGAAATTATAGATGAAAAGGGATGTCTAATAGACATTTTATATTGAAGACACTTAGAACCAAAATAAGATAAAAACATTTTACATGTAAATAAGAAGTTTTTTTGTGTATATATTTTTCTTTCCCTTAATATGAATTGAATATATATATTGTCTTAATATCAACAGATCATACTATGAAAATCTAACCTTTATGACCTTTCTCCATGGATTATATCAGTTCTGATTCAAAATCAACAGTCTTCCACATGCAGAAGTCCAGAGAAGGGAAGACAAAATATAGGGAAAAATAAGTCGGTCTCTTTAACCTTTCCCTTTCACACTTTGAAGTATAGTCACGCATTAGCAAGCTTTTGGGAAAAGACTGTATGTAAAAGGATGCAATCAAAAACCAGACATTTTAAGACTGTGACAGAAAAGTGATAATTGCTACCACTCAGTAAACAAATTATGTTATTTCATATAGATCCAGAGCATCTAGAACATCTATCTCTCAGAACGACTTGTATTACTAAGGAAATTCATTTCTCTCCATTTTGCTAGTTTGTCACTTAAAAAAATGATCACAGAAAAATAACCTCTATCTCCATGTTCCCTGACATTTATTGAGATTGATTTTTTAGAGGAATGTCAAAAGTTTTGAAATAAAACGTATTTTCTTGTAACTAAATAATAAGTGGATAAAGCTTGCCCATATCTGGTCCTTGAAGAGTTTTAACCTAGAAGTAATAGTTATACCCTCCCATAACATAAGTATTTACAAGGAAAAATTCAAAAGCATAATATTCAGTTGTCATGTTTTGATTGTCTTGATGAAATTCAACTCAATATAATTTATATTCATCTACAATGGCACTGTCAACTCCTTTGTCTGCTGATGGCACTTACAGACACAAAAAAAATCATTTTATTTTGTATGACTGCCAGTGGTGTCTGAAACAGAATACAAATGGAGTAGAATCATATGTTTTCTATAGAAATACAAAATGATGTTTCAAGATATCCCAGTATCTTGTTTCTGACCATTAACAGGATTGAATACATGAGAGAAAAAGTTAACAACTTCAGAGAGCAAATTCTATAATCTTCTGTTAAAACAAGCATTTTCTCATCTTTCCAATGCAACATGTAGTTCTACAGGTTAGTTATTAATTTCATTAATTATCTTTTTATTTATATTATCAAAAGGTATAAGTAAAATGATTGAAGAAGGTCCTTTAAATAATATTACTAAATATCTCTATCATAGTCTTTCTTTTTATAATTTTTGAAATTAATCTTTTTTTTCAGGTTTCTTTCATAGTGAAATCTTTTCACATCTCTAAAATTTCTTATCATCTGTTCTATTTCTGCTACATATATTTAGAAGGATGACTACAACTTAATAACCAGCACTCCAAGTAATGGAAAATCATTGTTACAATAATCTCTTCATATTCTTACTGATTTCTTCTTTTACTGACATTTCTTCTAACATAATACTTCAAGTATATATGTTGAAGTATATTAATTCTGCACTCAGACAACATTTTGGAGGAAGTACACTTCTAAGATCAACAGGAAGATCACATTCTTCAGTTGTATCCTTTTATTTTATTTACTGTGCTGAGGTTTCATAGCATGTTTTATTTTCTGTTAAACTTCCATTTCTTTTTTGAGGGGTTGAATGCTGCCATCATACGTAAGTTTGTATTTGTATCAGACCTCAGAATTTGATTCTAATAGTAGTTTGTAAAGAAGTTGAGCTGCCTTATATTTATGTCCAAAATAATAACTACATTTCTTTTCATCTATTACTCAGATGATTTCTATCAAGACTTTATAGCTCTCTAGAGCGTATTCTCTGTAGGCCGTCTGGCAGCAGAATTTACGTTCTCTCACAATAGCATAGATCTACACTCCCTTGGCATTTTTTTAAGATTTCAAATATAACAAACATTGTAATTTTTTTCATGGACTACTATCTACTTTGTGATAGTTTGACTTGTTTTTAAATATATATCTTCTTTCTTCTCCTCTCCTCTCCTCTCCTCTCCTCTCCTCTCCTCTCCTCTCCTCTCCTCTCCTCTCCTCTCCTTTCCCTTCCTTTCTTCTTTTTTTCTTTGTTTTAAGCAATTTAAGGCTTTTGATGGGCGATATGACCTTTATTCTCAGAGCTGAATTACAATTATGCTATCCTATCATATCTCTAAAATAGATGCCTCTTCACTTTTTTTTTATATATAATTCTTTTCTCATCTCTCTGTCACACTTATTCTACCTGCCACGTCTTGGGTCTCTGATGTCAACTTCTGGTAAATCCTACTGTGCACTGCTAGAAATCTAGATACCTCTGAAAATCTAACCTCAGTCATATCTGACAATAGAATGTGGGAGGATATGGAATTTACTTAGATATTTTATTCTAATATTGCATGAAGCCAGCTGTCCTGCTAAACCTAGTTATTGTAGAACATTTTTTAAAAATACTGTCTAGCTACTTTGCCTCTTTTTCCTCATGCTTCTCCTGGTTCCTTGATCACAGTGTAAACTTCCATATGTAAAGTAGGGAAATAGTGGGAAAAAGTGCCATGAATGAAAGTCAGAACTGAACTGAGAATTTAAAGTGCAAGAGTGTCTGAGTGGCAGTAGAAAAATGCCATCACAAACTGGTAGAAAAGTAGCTCATATGTAGCTTTCTTTTATATATTTGCTGTTTCTTATTAGGCTTTAAGAATCTATAATAAATATTAAGGATTTTTTACCCTTGGATGACTAGATGCATAGTAAGTTTGCATTTGTATGCATAAAATGGTACACAACTCATTGCTGCTACCTAAAGTGACACAGCATTAGTCTGAGTATACTAGAACTTTGCACAATGTGATTCATTTAGGGTTCAAGACCACAAGAAATGATTAGAGATCATTTGCTCTGACCTGCGTATCAAAAGCCATTATTATCCTACAAAGTAGCCCATATTCAGCAGAATAATTTGGGACTAATGAAAGCACAGAAGCACTGTCTGTTCTCTGACTAAATGTCTTCTATAAATGCATCATCCTTGATCTGAAAACATCGAGAGAAAAAAAAATAAGTAAAAAGTAAAGGATGAGAAGGAAAATGCAATACTTGTTTCTTTGTTCTGAACATTTAGTAACTTACTGTTAAAAACCTGTGTTTATATTCTAATTTTTTTAATTTGAATGTCTAACTTCCAGCTAATGGGTTTTGTCATATTTCCTTTCTAGGTTCAGTATAGTTTGTCACAACTATAGTATACTATTATTGTGACGAAAGCAGCTGTCACTATTGTTTTCTGATAGCTGGACAGACAGAACTCTTTCAGGAATTCTTGCTGTGAGCTATTTTTCACCAGTTCTTGAATGATTACCATGACTTTTTGCAATTTCTCCAGTTTTTAACCTCCTCTAAAAAAATTTGACATCACAGGAGAAACTACGAAGCACATGCAACATGCAAATATATCCTAACCCTGTGCCATATGCTCTAGGTATCCCTGCTTGAGCAGGGGGGTTGGACTAGATGATCTCTAGAGGTCTCTTCCAACCTCAACTATTCTGTGATATCTGTTTCCCATTTGTATGTCTCCATACACATATACAGATATTCCTGCAACTCAGAAATAAAAGTAACTCCAAAGAGCTCCTTTCTGTAGGAGAAACATAGGAAGACAGTGTGATCTATGCTGCTTACAGAATACCTAACGCTCATCAACAATTTATTTCCCTTGTTTCCTTTCTCTATGGAAGAGGAGACTCTAGTTCTGTCATTTTCCTATTTGCAACAAGAAATTCAAGAACACTCATAGTCAGCTAGAATGTTCTTTAAAAAAAATAATGCTCTCCTAAAGTACACCAAAAACTTAAATTGAAATTCAAGGGGCAAGGAATATCAAAAGTCAATTTCATTCAGTTTAACTAATAACTATTCAGTATAATTTGATTAGACTTCAGGAGTGTGAAGCATCATGTTAGTACAATAACGTACAATAGTACTGTACGTTAAAAGGTAACCACTGAACATATAAGGATTTCTTTTTTATTTCTCTTAAATCCTTTAATCATTTGATGCCCTGATAAATTTGTTGAATTTTTTAAAGTTTTAAAATAAATATATCTAATTGCTTTTCTGAAAGATTCTGTCTATGAGCACTGAAGGAACCAAACCCTTGTATTTGCATCCATCTTAACCATTCTTCATTTAGTATTTGCAGGCAAACTAATTCATCTAGACTTTTTTAGCTTCTCTAAGGTTCTAAAATATGAATGCATGAACCTATGAAACTTGTGCAATGAGGAATGAGACAAATAAATTGAACCTAGTGTTAAATACTAAATGGTTAACTTCTATATGGTTTATATAGTTCTACATATTTTATATGAACCCAAAATAAATAATTTAATGTTATTTTAAAATTAAAGCTATAATTACTGTGAAAATGCCCAGAAAAAAAGTCCTAGACTTCAAGCAAATGCTACAAGATGCAAAATGAAATCGATTGCAGTAGCACTGTACAATTCAGTAACAGGTTATTGACTCCAGCACTAGCTTGTGATGAAGAACATTGTGGATACTCTGGCTGCCAACCAGAAAACGAGGTTAGCATTTCTGAAAACTGCAAAATGCCTCCTTCTGGCATGGAGGAAGATATGGAGGAAGTACTATCTCTGTGTACCTCACTCAGCGACCTTGACACTTGTGAAAGAGCTATTCCACTTACCATGATTTAATAGCCTCTCTCTGCAGTTTGCTTGTTGCTACAAGCTGAGTGCATTGAGGAAGTCCAATTAAAGGCTGCACAGGCTGGACCATAGCCAGGATAAATGTTAGCAAATCTTATTTACTTGCAGGTGCAAAATACCAGCCTGATCATTTCAGCCATTTGACAGACAAACCAACAGCATTAGAGGTTCCAGCTCTACCTGAGGACCACAAACACGACTATAACAAAGAAATCACCCTACATAATTTTGAAATGAAAGAAATGACCTTTAGCATTTTTTTCTGACTACATGGTTCATTCTCGTCATTTCCAATATTAAATAATCCCTTGAGACCTAATGGAGAAGTACATCAGAACCATATAAAAATAAAGTCACAGACTTTGGGCACTGAACAGCAAAATCATTGCTGGTGTTACTGTACATCGTGGAGTTACTGTGGGAATGGGCTGACCAGATAAATAATATTTCAATATAGTGTAGTGTAGCTCAGATGAACCATCATAAATTACTAATGAGACAACAAGGAGTTAAAATAATTTCAGTTTCCATGAATGAAACAAGAACTATTTTGTAACTGTATTTTAAAAGTCATCTTGTTTCCCAGTTAAGAAATAAAAATCTATAAATAAATGAACTGTGTAATGGCTGTGTTTGGAATGGACCTTTAAAATTAATCTAATCCAGTGTCCTTCCTCAAGCACATTGTGGAATACTCTATACAATAAGTACAGAGTACTCCTCTATATGAGGAGAGTTCTGAATATATGGAAACTCCACAGAATCTGTGGGATACCTGTCCAATGTTCTGTTACCCTCACAGTAACAACATTTTCCTTTATCCACCTTGTTCTGGTCAAATCAAGATAGGATGATGTTGCTTGATACTAGCACTGCATGGAATTTCATATTTTGTTTTTTTATGGCATGACAAATCACACAGGTATTTTTTCCTTGTTGGATTTACTTATATATTTGAAAAGTAATCCATCTGCTTACATATGCATGCGACATATGCATATTACTGAGAAAAGAAACATAACTTTTCTGTAATTTTGGCCATCCAAATTCCATTGAGGGAATGTATTTAGGGACCACTTGTTAAGGTGTATGCTCTGAAATCAGTTACTGCATCATTTTGTTACACATTACACTTTATTATTTAGAGTGAAAATTTCTCTCACTTTACTCATTTGATTAATCCTAATGGACCTTCATTATAGTGCAGAAAGATTAAAGGCAAGAACAAATACCTCCTTCAACAGTTTGCACGAGCAGAAAAACAAAATCTTTTTCTGACATGGGGTTTCATGGGGCTTTTTCCTCGGGTATTAAAGTCACTGATAAACAGCTGAAAGAGGGGACAGAACTTCTCTGATGTCCTCAGAAACATTGAGACATACATTCTTGAGCAGAGAGGATGTCAAAATGATAGTTGCCATGAATTTAGTCATGAGTGCACAAATTGTAAATTATGCATGAAAAGATCTATTGTGAGAACATGTGTCTTTTCTGCCTTCTGATATTTACTTGCAAACTTCTTTGTTTCACTCCACCTCCTTCACCCCCAAATTAATGAGCTCAGTTCATTAAAAGACAATCTGATTTCTTTAGAAGCTACATTCTTCACCTTCGAAAGAAATACAAGATCTGAAAAGTCTCCAATTCTTGTCCTTCTTTCCCTGCCACCTTCATAATTAGAATCATAACATATGACACAAGAGGTATCATAAATTGCGAGAGAAAACAGTTCAGAAGGGTCACATCACATTTGTTAGATCTTGGACATGTTTTGCTGTATTAGCTTTTATATTTACTAACTCTGAAGCATACTACTATAATGAAAGAGGCAATGAAAAACAGTGCTTCTTTAGAAGTGCACCCGACAGAGTAAATCATGCTCTTTTGAGTACAATCCAAAAATTTATTGAAATAGAAACAATAAGAAGAAAAAATCTCATAATCATCTCAGGACAATGTTTAAGTAAAATTTATTGTCAGGGAAATGCTATTAAAACAAAAAATGTCAACAAGTAGTGACTGTCATCTTTTTTTCATGACTGATAAGATGATCTATAGAACCTTCTGCTAATAATTTCTGTAACATTGGTCTGGAAGAATTGCTAGAAAAGGGAGAGCTTAGAGAAAAACAAGGGTTTAACAAAAGCTTTGGCATTACAGCAGCTTGTTTGGGGTGAGAAACAGTTGCCACTTTCAGGATGGTTGGTATGCAGGGACTCTTCTCCCCCATGGTTCCCTGGGCAGCGCAATTTGCCCTCCCTGCAGCAGCAAAGAGGAGTAACGGTGGGTAGAGCGGAGTGAAGGCACCATAGCCAAATTCTGTTTTACTCCTTGTGCTGGGCCACTGATAAGCCACACAGTAGCTGCTCAAAGAGAAATATAAGATGTCTGGTGCTGAGCCAGCAAAGGTAACAAATCATTCCTTTTGGATGAACTTTGCTTGAACTTTGCTCATTATAAGTTCATTTTAATGCCAAAACACCCACTCACCCCAGAAGTTACCTGCCTCTGAGGTATGACCACTCCTCACTGAGCATGTGCTCTAGATTTTCCACTGACTAGATCTTTAAATGAAAGCAAGGGACTTTTTCACCAATCAATAGCAAAAGTATGACTACAGTCATCCAAGATCCATCTAAATATTAAAAAAAATATATATTAAAGGTGAGCTAAGGAGTGTAGAAGCAGGAGGGAAGAGTCCATTGTAATTTCTGGAGTGGGCTGATCCCCCTTTCCTCCCCTCGGGCTGGGACGCTGACTGAGGAGACTTCTTAGGAATGAGAGCCCTCTCTCACCATCTTGGGTGAGTGATGATTGCACATTTGTACATGAGAGCTAGCTAAAAACATGGGAATGTTTTAGTAGAAAATTTCCTGTACTGACATACAAAACCTGCTTTGTAAATGTTGTATTTGAATAAATCATGCTATTTGTGAGCTGGAATTGCTGTTTTGAAGGTGATCGGACCTACAGTTAACAATGTTTGAGAATGCAATACTGCCACAGTTGGGCCTATAGCTACCACTGTATTTGATATCTTCCCCCCACTGACTTTCCAACTGCAACAATTGCCAAATTGAATATCAATTTTAAATACTCTGAATTACACTGAATAAGAAAGTTTTTCAGTGTAAACTATGTGATATTTCTTGCTTGAGACTAAATATAAACAGGCAAAATTTAAAGAACTAAATGTGCAAAAGAACCTGCAAAAAATGGAGAAAACAATATGAGAATTGTGTAGACTACTCTTGTTATAATTATTGCTATTCTGGAAAAAAAAAAGTTAAAACTAATGTATTGACATACAACTTAAAAATAGCCACCATTCCACTTAAATGATAAAATATAAAGTAATAAGCCTCCAAATTCCAAAAAGGTCTGCATCTTCTTTATTTACTGACAAGCAGAATGGATTCTTTCTGGTTTATAGCTGAAGCATTAAGGATACTTAACAGCTTCTTTTGGTTTAGTAAATATTAGATTTAAATCATAATAGAAATCCTCTTCATTTGTATGTGCAGAGATTTTACAATGTGATTTATTAAGAAATAATATTACAGAAATCCTTCCCTTGCATTTATTTTTCAGTCTCTCTATTCAGCAAGTAAACTCAAGTTCAGTCCTTCTTTTAACTTTCAACTGATTTTAAAAATTAGTTCCAGGCTTAGTCATTTCGTTTTGCTTGTCACTTTAAACACAGAAATAACAGCAGTGTGCATTCCATGGTAAATCATACAACTTCTCCTTAACCAAGACTTAGGAAAAGCTTTGGTTCATGATTTCATCCTCACCTTTGCCTCATATCAAAGAAGATACCACATTTTTTTATCTACAGCGTCTTAGAATGTGAAAATACAAGCAAATTTGTGTGTCTGTGTAGGCTCCACATGGACAATACCTTTCAATTTCATGAACTCTTTCATTTAGTTCTAGAAGCTTTCTAGTTCTAGAAGCTCTCCAATGGACATACCAAATATATGTTAGTCTTCAAAACAGAAACTAGTATTTTTTGGACTCAGGTGGAAAATTGGTCATCTCTGTAAAAATGCTATAAAATTGCACTAAATTGATTCACTCTTGAATTGCACAGAGGGCAGGAAAGAGTCGCTTGAACTAAAGAAAACAACATCTTTCACTTTAAATATGGGTCTACATTTGAGATTTCCCCTTTAATGTTTTATATACACTTTACGACATTTATTTAGAGATCAATACTGTTTTTTCCGCTTTGTAATGGCTTTGGATCCTGAGAAGCAAAACATGCCATGTGTAATAAATATATATTTAAAATATAACTTCTTGATCTTTAAATTCATTTTTCCTTTGTCCACCTTTCTGGTTGAATGCTTGCAAATATCTACTTGTAGATGGTATTAATATGCTAATGCAAACCTGTTTCTTTAAAGAAAATAGTCATAAAAATCATTAACTCCTTTTGAGATAAAAAACAAACCTCAACAGGCATTCTAATTAATATTCAAGTACGGATTACTTGATAGAGGTGCTTTATAAATTATAACAAAACTGACACTCTGAGAAGATTAAAAGAAATCAGCCACTAAATAATGAAGGTTAGGTGGATAACAAAGTTACTTTAAGAGTTTTAAATAAAAATGAAAATAGAAAAAGAGAGAGTAGCGCAAGTCCTTCTCACTATTTAACTTCAGATATTCATAAAATCTAAAGCTAGTAGGGACTATTCAGTCATCTAATTTATCCTCTTGTATGTCAAAATTCATTAAATTTCATTCACTTAGCTCAATGTTGACCCACTAATTCATGAACTTCCAACATGTCTTCAGTTTGGGACTATGGTAAGGAAACTACTAATATGGTGACTCAGACTCCACTTCTGTCTCTGCATATATTTGCAATGTAAATATATCATAAAAGATCAGTGTGCTAGTTTGAAAAGTGAGGGCTCCAGTCCTGGCACAAGAAACCAAGTGTGTGATGTGTTCCCCAAAATATGCCTGCCTCAGCAACCACTGTTCCTTTTCATTTACTCCCATTGTGAATTGCTCAGTAGTAAAGATCCTGAAAAACGAAGAAGCATCTACCTCTGAAAGGAGTTGCTTTTCTTTGCACTAAAAATAAATGGCCACATTATTGAGTGGCTCTTCATCTCGGCAGAAAATAAAGCATGACTTCTCCAGTTAGTATTTTAGTAGGGTCTAGCCAGGGACCATAAGAATGAGATGGAAATAAATTAATTTCCTAAGAAAAGATAATTAAGAATTAATTATGGAATTTCAGAATTACATCCTGAAAGCTGAGATCGAGCTCATCAGGGTGAAAAAAACCTGTAGTAGTGGGAATAAAAGAGTGGGCTTTTTTTGTTGTTAAGTCCATGCGCAGAGCTGAAGCCTTCATATAAATACCTTCATGGTCCTTGACCTGCAAAGTGATCAGAAAATACTAATGAAAATAACTGAATCAGATTTGCCAAGAAAAGACACTACTCATTTTCTTTATTTTTAGTCACAAACTGGTAACAGGTCCATCCAATCAAATGTTAGAGTGAAGTTAGCTTTCATGTTACATATGAATTTGCCCCCTCGTCACACACTCAGCTTCTTTGATGCATGTCTGTGACCATCTTCTCTCTTTCCTTTCCTCTGTGCTTCTTCATTTTCCTTGTCATTCTTCCCAGACTTTCCTATTTTCCTTTTCCACTCCTGTTCTGTATTTTTTTTCCTTCCTTGCTGTCCTTTCAAAGTTTTCCTTTTCTTACTCTTCTATTCTTGTTTCTGTTCTGTATTCTTCTTTTTCTTCTTTGCTCTGAGGCTTAAGCACTTTGCAAGCATATGCTACTCACTGGTTGGGACTGCACTTGTGCAACTGATCAGTACCGCAGTCTCAGGGAGGAGAACTACATGTGTGAGGGGATTTGTCTTTCTTCCATATTTTCTTCTTCCTTTTGATTTATTTTTTCATTTTCTCTTTTCTATTTCTTGTACTGATTATTTTTTTCTTCCTTGTCATGTCTTCCAGGTGTGCCTTTCCTTACTTTTCCATTCCTCTTTCTTTTCTATCTGTTTCTGTCTCTCACCTTTTTGTCCTGTTGCCTGTTTCTTCCACATTTTTCTTTCCTTTTTTTCTCTTGTTTTCCTATTTTTCATTGTTTTTATTTCCTTGCTATCATTTCCTTTTGCTTGCTCCTCCTTTTTTCTTTCCTTCTGTCTTCTTTTTCTCTTTCTCACTTTGCTTTCTGTTTACCATTCTTTCTTTTCTCCTCTTTCAAGTTCCTGATGCTTTTCCTGTTTGCATACTTGGTGCTTCTTTGTATTCCCTCAATGTTAGTATCCCTGGTACCCTTTCCATGGTATCATTTCCATTCTTTCTTTCCTACATGTCTCTTTTCTTTTTCTTGTTCTTTTTTATTTTTCTTTTCACTTTCTACTTTCTACATTTCTTTCTTCTTCCTTATTCTTCCCTCCATTTTTATTCTCAATGTCACTTCAATTTCTTTCTTCCCATTAAGTCTCCTCTTTCTTTCCTTTTTCTTCCCCTTTGCTTTTCATTCATGCATTTCTCTTTCCTTTTGGAGTCCAATATAGGAGTGCAAAATCTCTTTCCTTTTGGAGTCCAATATAGGAGCCCTGCTGAGATGTTTCCAGCAGAAGACTACAATGGTTATATTTTTGGTTTCAGTTACAGAGGCTGGGGTCCCCTGAAGCTCCTCCTCTTCGTCCAACTCCTGCTCTCCCCTCTGCCTGCCCCTATGTGTCACCTCCCAGCCCTGGCCACGCTTGTGCAGCCCCACGGCCCCTGGGCTCAGATGCTGGTGTTCCAGGTGCGGCGGGCGAGAGCCTGGCATGGGGCTGCCTACATGGCTGGGGTGGCCCCCAGCCATAGCAGGGCAGGGAGGCCAGGCACAGGTCCACAGGGCAGGGCGGCTGGCAGAGAGACCAGGCGCTATCCAGGGAGCGCCTGGACGGGGCCTGCGGTAGAGAGACAAAGGAGAATTGGGCCAGCACCATGGCAAGCTGACTCTCCTGGGCTCTGTGCTCCAAGGAGGGTCCCTGCTGCCCAACAGCAATGACAGCTTCACTGCTGCTCCCATTGTGGCTTCTCTGGCTCCCTTCTGACCACTCCAGGACGAACATAGCTGGCACTGAGTTGCTCCTGTCCATTGTGCCGTGATTGAATTTCCTGGGAGACAGCAGCAGAGGGGCAGAGGCACATGCCGCATAAGCACTGGTGCCAAACAGGCTTCTCCCACGGTGGTGCTGCTGCTCTTGCAGCTCAGAGGCTGGAAGGATACAGAATACCTCAGGCTCTGGGCTGTGGCTACCCAAAGAACCTCCATGAGCAGCCCCTGGGTGTCCTGTAGGCAGAAAGAGCCTCTTAGCTATTTCTGATTGGCTTCTGGCAGGAAAAAGGGGCTCTGCCCATGGCTCCACACAGCCCTGGTGAATGGCAAGCTGCAACCTTAGCCCGGATGGAAGGGAGGAGCACTTCAGAGACACAAGAGATCCCACAAGGGGCCAATATCTGGCATGGGCAGAGGACAGTCCTGGCCCAGAGTGAGCAAAAAGCTGAGCCCTATGAGGGTTGAACAGCAGGGAAGTCTTGTGTGGAGTGAATCCTTTCCCTCCCAAGTCCTGGCAAGTGCTGCAAGCTAAAGAACTTAGCCGGGAGCCATTGAACCTTCTGTGCAGAAACCTGCAGAGCCACCAGTGTCCTTGGAGCAATATTCAGGAGAGGGGCTGCCTGGAAAGGCCATGTTCTCCCCGAATATTGCCACATGGTTCTCTATGAGGACCTCTACGAGCATTGCCACCTGCACGTAGAAACCACGGACGTCAGGCAAAGGGCTCCAAAGGCATCAGCAGTGTTTGCTGCTCCCCACTGAGGTCTCTGTCCCCACAGCTGCAGCTCTGCAGCTGCAGCAAGAGCTCTGCTCATTGGCTTGTGCAGGGCCAAGCGCAGGTGGCTTTTGCAAAGGCCATGGCCTGTGTGGGCCTGGCTCAGCTGTGGCCCAAGACGGGAAGCTCCCTGGAATCCTGCACATACTTGGTTGTTAGTCTCCAGCTACAGCTGGAGTGGGACAGTGCTGTCCTGGCCAGGGCCCAGCATGCTCGGCCTGATGCAGATGGCCAGGTTCTGGGAGGTCATCTTGTTGTGCTCTGTGTTCTGGCTGATGTGGTTCAGCGCAGCAAGCAAGGGCTTCAAGAAGAGGTAGTTTGCTCGGGGGAGTTGCTCAACTACCCTGCATGAAAACAAACACAAGGCGCCTTGACATCAGGAGGCAAGGCCTGCTGCTCCTTGCTGGGAGCAAGACGTCACAAGGAAACTCCCCCAAATGGTGCTTCCTCCACAGCGAGCAAGGCCTCTGCTTTCTCTCACTGCTGTCGATCTAACCACTTGCTTGCAAGTGCATATTCTGCAGAAATCTCCACATTAGACTATATATAGTCCTACATATACTACCACAGGAGAGAACTTCACAACCTGGACAGCAGAAGCCTTTATTCTGTCCAAATGTTGATCATATTTAGATTAATGAATTTCCTTTTCTAGGACGCAAACTTCAGAAGGGGTAACACCCCTAAAACACATAGCATGGAACTGAACAGCACGGTGCACACAAGTATCAGTGTTTCTTATGTGTGTAAATCCCTGACTGCATAAATTCTGCCAAATTCAATCAGCAATAACAATCTCTCCAGTCCATTAGACATGCAGTAAACCTGACAGAATTTGGAGGAGTCTCATACTCTTTTCAAGTAACTCGACCTGCTTCTTCAAAAGCAGTTTTCCTTGATCATTTGAGAGGAGGGAGGCTGCCTGAAGTGTGTGTGCATATGCTGGGAGGAAAGGCAGTGTTTCTCCATTCCTTGGAGCAAGACCACTAAATTCAGGCACCTTTCAGCAGCCCATATTTCATATTATTTTTAAGGACTGCCCATGGTAGTTAGCAAGCTCGTTGCAAGTAAGCAATCTAGGTCAGGTTATTAAAAATGTTATAAAAAATGCCATGCAAGATTAAACGAGTGTTCATTTTTTTTGCTTGCAGACCTCTCTGTGATTCCTGCCAAAGACTCTTTCATGTTAAGGTGGCATCCTTTGGTAATCACTAAGGTGGCGGTGGTGGGATCCTTTGGGTACACAAGCCTATTTGTACAGTGGCACTAGGGGTGGGTACCTAGTCACTGCAGTGAAAAGATATTAACTGCCTTGCCTTTTGGGGCAAGTCCCAGTACAGCTGTGAGCTTGGAAATACAAGTGGCAGCTAAACAAACACACACACACAACTGACAGGAATGTTTGGAGAAGCTGCCCTGCGGCATTGACACAGCAGTCGGCTCTGTTACTGAATCCACCTGTGGTGTCTTCACAAAATGCTTTACATTGACGCTTGGTCTAAGATTATTTAACTCATATGAAAAAGCTGTATATTCATGATGTTCAGTTTTGATCTCTCACCTTTTTTTTTAATAAAGTGTTCTTGAATTACTTCTAGTTATGTCATTAAAAAACCCCACACATAAACACAAATACCCAGTAAAAGAACAGCTATTTGAATCTGTAAGGTAAGGCCCTCAGATGTTTATCATTTTGCATTCCAGAACGTGTGTTTAGTAACAATGGAGCTCTTATCTGCAACAAGGCAGATGTCTGAGGAACACTGGGAGCTGTCTGATCAGTAATCATAAAAATAGAAAGACATATTTTGAAATAATTAAGAATTGTTTGACCAGAATAAAAGTATTAGCTGCAAATGCCTTCTGATTGCGGATGATTGTAATATTTTTCTGAGAAGAGATTTTGAGCCAACAATGATCTCTGCCTCCACATCGGTGCCTCAAAGCCATAGAACATAGTGATGCAGAGAACACCCTTCAGGGCTTGTCAGTCTGCAGATTGAGTTCTCAAGATGGCTTGCAATCAAAGATGGTCCTAATTACAGAGCAAGTAACAGTCTAAATTATTGCTAATAAAAACATTTTAAATGACCTCTCAGGAAGATTTTTTTTTGCTCTTGGTTTTGCTCTTGCCAAACACATCTCGTATGATAAAGGGTAGTGTTATATATCTGTTGCTATCTACTAAAATAAATTCATCAGGACTAAATTTTTAGTTGACTAAAGAAATGAAGGCATGCTTCCTTTCATAATTGATGTCCCAGCTACTCTAGCTCAAAATAATTTTATTCACAAGACTTTCTGAAATAGCACAGATGAACAACTTTATTAGATGCAAGTCGACTTGTACACAGTGGATAAAAAGAGTTCTCATGCTCTAGTTAATTAATTGGATTATGCCTTCAAGAGGATTGACACTTAATACGACCTCATTTTAAGCATAATTTAACAAAGTTTGGCAGAATAGACTTCAGAACAACAATCTAGAAGCTGTATCTAAAACATGAACATTGAACTTGTGCTACAATATCGTTTTGTTTGTGAAGGACAATTTTAAAATGTGGTAAAAACAGTAGTGGGGAGGTGTTTATTGAAGCATGGCACTTTGAGAAGATAAGTCTCCAGTGTGTAATTTCTGGAATTCCTAGCTTCCTTCCTTTTCTGTTGATTGATAAGTCCCCAGTATGTAATTTCTGGAATTCCTAGCTTCCTTCCTTTTCTGTTAATTCTTTCTGTTTGTTTATTTGCTTAATCAGATAAATAGAATATAGACTAAAGATATACCCAGGGCATCAGTAAATATGAAACATTATAGAACCTTGCAAATGTTTTTACTGGCTAATTTAATAGATTGTCTATTCTTGGACATTAGTCTCTAGTACTACTATATATTGAATATCGCTGAGCTGCTCTAGAAAGTTCTAGAAAACTAAAAATATTGTCTAGAGTGGATTTTAGGCTGTAATTCTCCCCAAGAAAACAAAGCAAAAGAAATCTTTCCAGCTTTTTATTTTTGCTTACATTTGAACATAGGAAAGGCTAAATAAGAATTTTCTGATTTCAGAGAACCTTTGGATTATGTAAAAAAAAACCCAATGAGCACTTAGACATAGCCAGTCAATAGCTACTGAAGCTACTGAAGATACTAAAAGATACTGAAAACTGCTACAACATAAATATTATATTTAGAGGTTCACAGTGATCCCAGGTTTAAAATAAATTTTGCTAACACTATCCTGTTAAACAATGTTTTACTGAAAGGCCAATTAAACTGATTTTCTTGGCCAATATAACTATTTGGCATCTATATTCCTTAGATTAAGCTCCTTGTCACTAGCCTAAGTAGTATTTTCCAGGTTAGTTTTGGTCTTGAGGGTATGTTTTGGTGATGAGGAAACAGAGAGTGTTTATGTAGAGCTATTCACATATTGTCACACATTGTCATATATATGAATTTTTTCACATCTCAGTGAAATAGCCAAAAAGCCAATAGCCAAAAAGAGATTTAAAATAGCTTAAAAGCAAGAGAATATTACTTTTATTGAACTTCTATTTATTAATTCTGCTCTAGAGAACAAAAAAAAAGCTCAGTTTGAAGTTAGAGAGAGCTGTAGTACTAAAATATTTTTTTTCCTTAGGTTTTGTTGACTGTAAAATGCTTGGCAGCAGAAATAAAGGTTTTCTGTAACTCAAAACACCTGAAAGTCAAAAAATTAACAAACAACCCCTCCCTCATAAATAAACACATAGTTCTATCATATAAGTAGAATTTAGTCTTAGGTAATTTATATTGATTTATATTGATTTATATTGGCACAACATTTTTCATTTCAAGGAATTCTAAATGTCTGCATGCACACACATTGCTCCATAACATCAGAATCCGAACTACTTACTGTAAATTTATCTACCACTCCTAAGGATAAAGAGGGCATTGATACGCCAGGCATTTAAGTTCCTTTTTTTTCAAAATAAATACTAGGTGACTAAGTCTAAGAATGGTTCTGTGGCTTCAAAGAAAGAATATAGTCATTAATATTTAAAAGTTCCCTATCAAGAATCTTCTCCAGTATTTATAAGGCTTCTTAAAACTTCATCCAAAGTGCTAAATAGCTGCAAAACCTCATTTATTTCATATTCCAAAACTTGTCCAACTCTGATATGCAAGGAGCAATGGTAGATTTTAGTTTTGAAGAAATGCTCAATAGAAATTAAGAACATCAGATTTTTCATTTATTAATATAAATTTGTATTTATATATATAAAATAAGTTATTCATGATTAGGTTCTGATTCTTCCTTCCAGTTTCTGTGTTTGGTGATTGCTGTACAGGAACTAATAATAAGAATTTTGTGTCATGATCTCTTTGCATCCCAGTGATACAACATGTGTTGAATCAGCATCAGCCTCATGCACTGAGGATTTTCAATACAGTATTTTTCAGAGACTTCAGCTAATAATAGAAATAAGGATGTAACTGAGTTGATACTTTAGGGTATTGGGCAGATTTCACCTAGAAGTGCTGACAATAGGAACTGCTTAAATCTCTACTTTCCATATTCTTTCTAATTTTATATTTAGGACAGTACTGGAAAATAGATCTTTTTGTAAAATAGTGGTATTTCTTGAATGTTTCAGGAGGGCAACTATGTGTCATCTCTCTGTTTATTTTCACGAAAATGTTAAATTAGAAAAATGCACTCTAACTTGTGGTGGCTGATACCGAGTCTCTTAAGACCAAATTTTCCTAAGTGTTTATCTGTTTTATTTAATTACAGTTTCCACTACTCGTCATGCAGTTGTCTTGCATGTAAGCAGCTAGGGTATAAATTCAGGTATCCAAAAAAGACAGTGTTTGATTTCTCAACTATTCTGAAAGAGTTTAAGAACTAAGAACCCTAGTTCATATTAAGAAGAGTTTGCAAGAGTTTCTTGGATGTTAAGAAACAAACAAACAAACAAAAAACTCTGAAGCTCTGTATCCTGCTTCTAGTCCCTGAACTTCTATGTATCGCAGAAGAATCACACATGAATTTAAACTGTTTTTAATTCTTACACACTTACTGGAGCATTCATGTTGATCACAATTAAACTTTTGTTTATAAGATTGTAAATGATGCATTTTTGTGATGCAATGAAGTGATTTTCCTTTGTACCAAGAGACTATCAGATGAGCAAGTAATTGAAAGTCTCTAATATTCAAGTAATAGGTATACAATAAATCTCCCAGGGACTGCTTTCTAGTCCTTATTAAGGTTCTGAGACATATTATTTAATATTCAGAAACCCTAATTTCATGACCATGCTATATTCTTTACCTCTGAAGCTATTATCACTAGAAATGTTGCTGTTAAAAGTATACTTCTGTAAATTAATGACTCGCTGGTAAGAGAGACCATGTTTGCTGTACAGGGAAAGAGAGGGTGAAGATTGCTAGAAACTATCTTCTCTCATTGTCTGTGCAGAACAGCAAGATTGAAAATACCTATCATACTTAGCAGAATTAGTGTTATCAGCATTCTTCACCATATTTAATTGGAGAGAAAATCATTAAAAGAACAATATTTCCTGAAATCACTAATATATTTCATGTACCTGACGTCATGGTATGCCAAAGGCAAATTAAAATGCATCATTCATACCTTTATCAATACCAATCGTTCAATTTAATGTTAATGTTTTTAAAAAGCCATTTCAGATATGGAAATATATGCAGATTTTATTGTTAGAATCTCTATGAGGTTTGAATATATGCCATAAATGACAGAAACAATAGCTCAGAATTTCAAGCAGAGATGAAAAGAACAAAATTTAAAATAATTTCCATAATAGAAATAAAACTATTTTCTTATTTGATGTTAAAAGTTCATAAGCTATAGGTTTTGTCAAAACCAGAATAAAAATATGAGCAAAACAAAAATTTAGTTCATTTTAAAAAGCTATTAATATTGTGTGATTTAAAATACTAGAAAATCATTTTTAAAATGCAGAAGTGAAATCTGCCAATCTAGGACTTCAACTAAGTAGATCTTATCATATGAAATAAGCATTGTAAAAAAATCTGAAAGAAAAAGGGAGAAAAAAGCTAACTCTTTGTCAAAATTTAAAGTTATCCAAATCAGTTTGGCCTTATTTTCAAAGCTTTTGACTTTTGTCAAACCTCACTGGCTGATGGGAAACAAGCAATTTCAAACTTGAGGCAGATCCTTTCAAACCACTATTGATTTTTGCAAAATAATTGCACATTATTTTCTAACTTGTTATAGCTATCATTTTTAATTAGTTTATGTATTTTATAAAGAAGATAGCACAAAAAAGGGATAGCATAATATTTAATACTTGTCAGAAATTGTTTTTGTTCTTTTAATGCAATTTCTATCTTCAGCTTCTGAAACATTAACCTTTTTCTTGAATTGATGCATTTCAACTGTCTTGAAACATAATGGATTATGTTATTGCACACTGAATAATTCAAACATATTTGTGTGCCTATCTAGGATCTTTACATATTATGTCTCCGTTTTAGGGGAAGAGTATAAGTAAACAAAGGTTTAATCCAAAGTCAATGAAGTCAATTGAAAGAATCCAGTTCACTTTAGAGGACTTTGGATCAAGCCATAGCTCATTACAGACACCCAATGTTTCATTGCCAATGCAAATCTTAATCAGACAAATTAAGTTACTTATGCTTTAGCTTCAGTTGTGAAGCATAAGACACAACTTAATGACATGGTGTTTAGGTTTTCAATGAGAAAAGTGTATCTAGCAACTTGAATTTTAATAACTCTGTCAGGTTAAATTAAACTGGCAATAAGCTTCAAAGACGAAGTCTATCTGCCAGACTGTTAAGGTGTGTTATAACTCAATTTTAATTTCACATAGACAGTGATGCAGCACTACTCAAAGCTTTACACAGATAAATAAGTTCCATTATCCTCTTTTTCACTGAAGCAGTGGTTTGGAAGATAGAAATACAGAAATTATTACTCCAAATATTAGAAAAGTTTTTTTACAGAAAGGGTCATTTTATTGAACTCCTAGCTGTATTTGGGAAAGAAGTAGCAGTGGCACCATAATTTCACATATTACAGTTAGATAATCTCAAACCTTCTTCATAAAAAAATCTCTAATTGGTATCAGACATGGAGAATAAACAGAAAATTCGAAACTTCACTTTCAGGATACAGCATTGTTTACAGTTTTGTGTTTGAAAATCATTTACTAAGGAGGATAGAAAATTTAAAATAAATGTAAAGCAATTATAAACAGGAAGCATAATGAAATTGAGATAGAAATGTGGCCAATCCCAGCTCCCTCTGAAATATATATCTTTTAAGAGAAAAATGTGTAAGGCTGTTATACTTGAAATAATGTGGCTTGAAAATGGACAGTAGTGTATCTGTAAGTCTGTTCAGTGCAGTAGGTTACATGTGGTCACATATCCAAGCAAAAACCCATTTTTTTTTTCTGCATATGCCGAGCACTGAATTCATACAATGTACAATGTTCTTAATGTACAATTCTATAGATCAAGACTTCCTCAATCTGAACTGTATTGGTACTTAATCTAACCTAGAGTAGTTGTTCATCATGGCTACCACAAAAAAAGAAATATCTCCCACTTTTTTTTCAAGAGATATCTAGTACTGGCTAGAGTGAAGAGAAAATTCATTCTTTTCCACAGTTTCTATACAAAGAGAGAATAATGACGACATTTGTAAAAAAAAAAAAACTTATTGTTAATGAAATGGTATACTTCAATAACTTTTATTGTTCCTAAGACTGATTTGAAAACTAAATATGAACAATTTGCTTTGAACAAGTATACCACACCTGTGCTTGTACCTCCTTCCTTAGGCACCAGAACCGATTATTTAATTGTATCTAGTCAAAGGTGTCCAGGAACGGTACAGTATGGCAGTACTTTTTTTTTTTTTTTTTTTTTTTTTCCCATGCAATTATCTCAGTGAATTCAACAGGACAAATTAAGAGCTTATCTCATGTTTATTCTTAACAGCAGCAATCCTGTGAAAGCAACCCTATGAATATATTTGATGGTACAAAGTGACCAGCACCTCTTCATTAATCAAAAAGCAAATCCACATTTGCTTCTGAGGAAAAAATATATCCACTTCCACTTCCCCATGTGCTAAAATTGCAAAGTAATTCCCTCTTCCCAAATACCCTTCCAATCTCTCTATTTAAAGGGAAAGAAACTGCAAGAATTTCCATGCCCTCTCTTATTTTCCAAGCAAAACTTAACTAGCACAGCAGAGCTTACACTTTCTATAGCTCCTATAGCTCAGCTTTCCACAATTCCAGAGGCTTAATAAAGTGTAAGAAGGTTTTCCCCTTAAATGGGGAGAAGTGAGAGACTCATCTCAGTTCTGTACTTAGAGCAAGCAGCCTGTTAAACTTGAGTATGTTGGGGAAGTGGGCTAGATTGTAGGCTCTTTCAATGTAGCCCTTACAATCCCTCAAGTATCACAAGTAGGAAAAATGGAAAAGAAAAAAGTTTAAACTGCACATACTACATTCCTGAAATCCTGTACCTCTGCTCTGTCTTGTAGTCAGGGATACTTGGCAATTTAATAGAATCATGTAGATATGTTTTTCTGTATAAGCTTTTTGCACATTACAGTATCACATTGAAATCTGAATCCCTTTCTCTGCTGCTAGCAGTCTGGTCTCAATGATGCTCTTCACACTCCAAAACACCCATGAAAGTTTTTTCTGGAGAAGATTTCTCCTTGAAATTTTTGGTTTTGTGTTCAGTGAGAGCAATGTGCTTATAGATCTCTTTTGTGCTTCCCTGAACTGTTCTGTTCTATGCAGTGGATAAAATAGGGCAAGAACGAAAATACTCTCTGCTCTCATATATTTTTAGAACCATTTCAAAAATGGAACATTTCACAGAGATGGTGGCATATTTTGATTTTTTAAAAAAACAAAACAAAACAAACAAGCAAAAAAACCCACTACTTTGTTCTTTGGAAAATTAAAAGATTCTCTCAAAAAAAAAATCAAAGCAACTTTCAACTTTTAAGGACATAATAGAACATTTATCTTTCCTATAGTGTAAACTCAAAGGGAAACAAAAAAACAAACAAACAAACAAAAAAACAACAAAAAACCTCAAAGCACACAAGAAACTTATTTACAAAGAAAGAAAGAAAAAAAAAAACATGGATATAAAGGATAAGAACAAATGTTAACCTTGCCAAAGCAAAGCAGCCCAGGACAGAACAAATTAAGAACTTTATATAAAGAAAACTGAACATCTTCTCAGAAAGTACTGAACTGAGAGACCTTCAGCAGCTACAAGATGTTTTGCCTTTTTCTTAAGAGCCTGTTAGTCTGACCCTTACCTATAAGTGAGCTCTGAGTACTTTTCCTTCCTTGCAACATTTTTTTTTTTTCAAAAGAGCACTGTCCATTAAGACAGGCTGGATTATTTAGATAAATAGGGTATGGTAGAAATATATGAGGCATCCTGTACACACATGTCATTATAAAAACACTTTAGTGGAAAAGTGCTCATCTTTGTTCATTTTCAAAAGATTAGGAAACATAAATATTAAAACATTAAGAAAATAAAAATCAGTATAACTTTAAGAAAATCTATTCAGATTTGTTGTAAATATACTATCTATAAACATTTCTTTTCTATGGAGCCCACTGATAAAACTTCCAAAATAAGTTCAAAATTTCTTTTCAAAGAAATATATCAGACAAATGTATTTTTAAAATATCTGTGCTGGAAATTAAATTTTATTTGGTTTTTAAAGTAATATTAAATGGGATTTGGTAATGATTTCACTGTGCAAACTTAAGCAAATCCAAAAAAGAAATTGAGAAAAAAAGAGAATTACAATATTTTCAATACACTTTTAAAGTTTAATTTTAGTAAAATTAAAATGTATTATATAAATATAATCATACAAATAAAATATAAGAAAATATATTATCTTGTAATATTCCCTCACTTAAATTTTGTGAGCCCTAGACTAAGTTCACACCTTAGATTTTGTGACATGTTATCACTAAATCTAATCTAAACCTCTCTTAATGAAACAAGGGCATTATCCATTAATTGTCAAATGGTATATTAACTTAGGTAATGAACCCATCTTTGATAGATGCTCGTGAAAAACAAGTTTACTACTCACTGTCAGACTCAGAAACTAATTTTTTTTGGAAAATTTGTACTAGTAAGATGCATATTTCTAGCATATTTCTAAATTTGTTTACTGGGAATTGTTTCTAATCTGCCTTTCTTTCTACTTTCCTTCATTCCTTAGTATGTTATTCTGATTGCTCCTGCTTGATTTACAAAGTTATGCAGGATTAGTGGCAGGCTTGATGCTAGAAACTAATCCTTTCTCAATAAAGTGCATATAAAATTTTTAGTAAGCCTGAACTTCACTGTATTTAGGCAATAGTTTAGCAAGACATAGTTCTGAAAAAAATAGTTATCTTTATATTACTGCCTGTAATAAAAAAGGAATTAAAGTAGGAATAGCAGTGTTCTGGAATTAACTACATCAGTAAGTGTCTATTAACAACTGACCAAATTCCAGCTTTCTCCAACTCTTTTATCAGTTGCTTCATTGACATTCACCAACAATGTGTTTTCACCTGAGTAACAGAAGCAAATATTTGGCTCTCAAGCTCACCTCTCTATTTAGCTTTTACCTCTTTTTTTTTTTTTTTTTTTTTTTTTTTTTTTTAATCTCAGGTTTTAGCTCAAGCTTTTTGAAACATTATGGTCAAATAATGTGTATGTGTTGTGGAAACATCCTCAGAACATAGTTGCAGCTGAACAACAAATTCACTTGAAGAGGAAGGTATATAAAAGCTAATTTATTGTAGATTGTAGGCATTATTTGACTTGCGGATTTTGTCAAGAAACTATTGAAATATAAGTCTGTAGGAATTTATGTTCTATTTATCCTTGATAGGAAATCAGAAGATAAACTTGCAATGAGTTGCTTTCTTCTAATGAAAAATCACTCAAGAATAATAAAAAAGAAAAGAAAGCATGCATTTATGAAGGAAGAGACCACAAACAGTGAGTTATGTAGGAATAAGGTGAACAAACTTATAAAGAAAAGAAGAAAATGATAGAAAGATACTATGAGATTAAAATCTGACTTAATTTTGGAATAAAACTGTAAATGAAGTGCTAACAGTGGTAACTGATACTTGAAATATGCAGACACCGCTATGGAATAAAGTTATTAGATGTTTATTAACTTGAAATCCCCCAAGCACAAAAGGAATACCAGGAACCTTGCAGGGAAGTGACTGAGCTGTCTCAAACACCGCAGTGCATTGTCCCATGGCAAGGTTTGGTGGGAACCCTTGGTCCCCAAAACTCCCTTGGTGGGAGTTTGGCTACAGATAATGAGGGAAGCACTAATTCTTAAAATACACAGATTACAAAGGAAGGAACCTCTGTTAGATTTATGGGTGATTTAAGTAATTTCAATTATGCAGATTATACCTAAAGAATCTCATCCGTGTAGAAAAGACAAAGCTATGTTTGGTGTATGACAAACATATTGTTGGTCTTTTTCAGTATTTTGCATTGTTATAGCTATTGAGTACTTTTCATTTTAGACTAAAACACATTGAATAGACACAGATATTCCTTTGCTTTTGCTACCAAAACCACTACCCTAAGTTTTATACACATCTGATCCTGCTATAACATATTTTTCCATTTTGATAAACTCTATAGTCAACACATTTTGCATGGAAGCTTTTCATAGCACCTTAGTATTAAAAATACACAGGGAGCAATTTAAATAAAGTATATAAGTTGCTACTACAAAATTAATAGTGGTATTAATGATCTGAGTGCTAACATTCATATCATTTATGGTCAGTGAAAACATTTTCTCCCCATTCTTTGACCTCAGTAATGCTCTTTCTTTTCTAAAAGGATTCAGAAGAGGAATTAAAATTGCCTTTTAAATTTCCATTTTGACAATGTTGACAAAGTTTAGGCAATGATTTTGAGAAAGAAATTCTGGACATATTTCAGCTTCCTATGAATTATGCCCCTCAATCTTAGAGAAATTTTCAAAAAATCTCAAGATGTACTACTAGCTGCTTTAAAAAGTTATTCAGTTTTTCATATGCTAAGAAACTTAAAATCTTGAACTAATGAAAATCTTGAAAGCTGATTTCTGGGTGACTGTTTTAATTTGCTTTTTATTTATTTATTTATTCTTCTTAGTGAATCTTGCCTTTTGGGACCATGAAAATACTCCCTCATTTTCCAGCCACAGGAGTCTTAGAGACAGTGCTTGTTTCTGTCAAGAAATAAAGCAAAGAAGATTTTCATTCATTTATCTTATATAATTCATAGAAATTAGTTTCTAGAATGAGCCATGAGTATTTGCAATATAAATGCTATTCATTTTACTCTATGAATTTGAGAACAATGGTCATTGTAATACAAATTATGAATGTCCACATTTTTCACTAACATTTTCTGCATTTTCAGTCAGGTAATAACAATAACAATAACACTAACAATAGCAATTACTTTTTATGGTTATAAGGTTCTTGGATTTTTTTTTAAATAAATGTGATTTTTTTTTCTTGTACCAACAGATTAGAATATTAAAATTACTTTTTAAAAATAGTATTTTTGTGAGGGAGAACTATCTCAATTGGAATTTCTTACCTTATTTCTGTTTTTGATAAATGATTTCTCTCTGTCTTAAAAGAACCACTTAAAGACTGAACAGTGTGAAACAGAACCTCTTGTAAAATTGAAATCACTGTGTAACTCATAGTTCATCAGTTCTACAAATATGAGATTGACCAGAACAACAGGAAGAAAATAAGCTAAATTGTACGCAGTTCAGCACTGTCCTCTTTCCATGAATATCAGAATGATTTACTGTGAGTTGTGACTAGAAAAACATATTTGTGTCAACTGACATTCGGAAGCTTCAAAAGTTGACAATTATACATAATAAGAAACAGTAGAATTCCAGTTTATGTCCACTGTTAAATTCTAGATTATCCATTAAAAGGAGGCCTGGGTTCAGGAACAGAAGTACTGATTCAGATTTCCACACTTCTAGTTCGAAACTGCAGGTTTCTGCAGGTGAGGGGGAACTTCTTTACTGTGAGGGTGACAGAGCAGTGGAACAGGCTGCCCAGGGAGGTTGTGAAGTC
>JAUBOD010001059.1:32608-50511 GCA_032353885.1 Nothura maculosa
GGGAAGGTTGGACTAGATGATCTCTAGAGGTCCCTTCCAACCTTGTAGATTCTGTGATTCTGTGATTCTGTGAAACTATCTTTCATGGAGCTGCCATCTTTTATGATTGTATAAAACATAAAATATCTTAAAATTAAGTCTAATACAATCAATACACGTGTGTTTTTTGTAGATTGCCCTGTAGAGCATGCAGGATGCTGTCGCATACAGTAATTCAGGTAACCTAAAGACCATCATCTGAGTTGTCTTTGCGACCCTCAGGAAGATGTTTTGTTGCTCCCCAGCACAGCATAATGTTTTGCATCAGTTTGCAGTGGTACAGCTTTGAATTCTCCCTGAGTTTCACACATTGCATGTTCCTGCAAAAAGTCACGGCGTTTCCTACCAATCTGAGAACTGTGCATGCTAGTGTCATTTTCACACTCATTAAAGTCATGATGTGAAGCTTCATATGCATCAACACAAAAACATTACATTACTGATAAATCTCTTCGAAAAAAAACCCTTAGTTTTTGTATTATGTGTCCACTGTTCACAGAAGATGTTCAAACAACTGAGTTTTGGTAACACAGTGACTGTTCACAGGAGAACAGAAAGGAATTCTATGCAAAATGCTAGACCAAATGTTTGATTCCTATTAAATTTGGTGTGCTCATTTTTAAACTCATTTTTATAATTTTTTCTCCATAGCTAATCACCAAGGATAGAAGAACAACTTGAATAAGGTAAGAAAATAATGCCTTTTCGGCATTATTTTGGCATATTATTAGCTTCATGTTATAGCATAGTATCCTATAACATATGCTCAAACTGCCTTTTTTGCTTAGTTATTTTAACAGATAATCTCTTTCTAGGTTGTATTACATTTTGAATAGGAATAGCCACTAATTATTAATATATTATTAAATACCTGCCATATTTTCCTTTTTTTTTTCTTTGAAATATTTTCTTTCAGGCAGGTTATCATCACACAGAGTGCAAAACAGAATTGTAGTGGTAAAAAAGATCTCAAGGAGGCATTCAGCCTTTTGCCTGCTACAGTGTCATAATTATTGCTGTAAAGTAATTTGAGAACATATCAGTGGTATCACTATAATTATTTGGTAATAATGTTGCCAAGTATGTAAAATGTGGACAAGTATGTAGTTGTCAACTTGTCAACTTGTCTTCTAGTATATCATACTTTTTGTATTTACTACTATTAATTTACTATTTACTAGAATTTACTACTAGAATTAAAATTTACTATTAATAACTATTTACTATTAATTGCTTGCTAATAAACATTAGTTGTGTTTATCAGGAATCTACAGCTTAAGCGTTGTTGACGAAGAGGAATTGTAATAGCGGCCCCCAGAAACACAATCAGAAAATAATATCCACAGTGTTGAAAAAGGAAGGCACAGGATGAATTTAGAGGCCCCAGAGAATCTCAGCAATGGTCCGTTAGTGGTCAGTAAAGAAATAAAGATTTAGAAGCTTGACTCACTCCAGGGATAACAAAACAAGCAAAGAATATGTACACAGAATACACCATAAAATGGTCAATTTGAATATAAAAATTAAGCTGTGAATCCATGAACAAGAAGGTGAATGTGTAATGAACATTAGAAAAATTTTAAAAGCACCCACGTAAACTCTACTTCCATTCATGAGTATCCACTCACCTTTGTCAAATAACCAGGGAAGTAAATGATCTTCTCTAGACCTCTATATTTTCTTCATCAATATTAGAAACTCCAAAGTAAATGCAAACATAAACCAGAAAAAAAAGAGAGAAAACTATACATCTGTTTTAACAGCATTGTTACTGGGAATTAGATCTAACAGTTGACTAATTTCTACTATAATATTGGATAATTATTTGAATAGATTTTTAAGATTATAATTACATTAATCATAAATCCTTGGCTTTGCACATAAGGCTTTGGATTTTACTCTACATAAGCTGTTTGGAATATGTTTTCTGATGCCCTTCCCATAAGGACTGGCTAATAAACCTGTGTGTGACACTGTATCATTCCTAATATTTCTTTTACTCCATTCATAATGTTTTCTGGGGGAAAAAGAATCCACAAACCCATAGATTATCTGCTACCTTACTATCTCTAATATTTCCCCTTTTGTTCTATTTTTTTTCGCAATCTATCTAAGTCTTTTTCAGTGTTTCAGTGATTCACTGTTAATATAAACAGAAGATTGCTCCCTTCTTCTTCTGAGCAGCAAAATGGGTCTCTCAATCTTGAACATTGTTGTGGCATGCCCGAGCACTGAACTTAACCTGCCTTTTTTTCAAAGGCAAAACATTATTTGTTCTCAGGCCCACAGTGGCCACAGAATCACAGAATATTCAGGGTTGGAAGGGACCTCTAAGGGATCATCTAGTCCAACCTTCCCGCTCCAGCAGGCACACCTAGAGCATGTGGCACAGGGTGGCATCCAGGCAGGTTTTGAAGACTTCCAGAGAAGGAGACTCCACAACCTCCCTGGGCAGCCTGTTCCACTGCTCTGTCACAATCACTGTAAAGACGTTCCCCCTCACCTGCAGGTGAAACCTCCTGTGCTTCAGCTTGCACCCGTTACCCCTTGTCCTATCACTGGCCACCACTGAAAAACGCTTAGCCCCCTCTTTCTTACAGAAGATGAAAAAGATTCTCATGTTTGGCAAACAAGTTTGGGAGAAACTACTTCCAATGTAGTTTCTACTTTGTTTGAATAGTTAAGGTACTGTGATCAGTCTTTCTTCAACAATCATGTTTTCTAAAAACATGCTCTCCTCTGACCATTGCTTTCTTCTGGACTCTTTTGAATTAGTTTTCTTAAAACTGCACATTTCTCAAAATGTGACTTTTAAGTGGAAGCATTATAGAGTGGAAGCTCAAGATTGTTTTCAGTTTTCAGACTGAACTCCTAATGATACATCTTACAGTGAGCTATACATGTGCTGTTTGCAACAGCACAGTGTTGACTCAAGTGCTTTATCATATCTAACACGCCCATAATCCTGTAAGTCTTCTTCCTTATTCTTGCATACTTGTAGTACTTTGTAGCTTGAATTCTAAACTCAGTCCGTAATTTATTCATTGTCTTTTCCAAGAAAGCACATTTGAACCTCTTTATAACATTATTTAACTATTTAATGAATAGTATGGAATCCAGAAGTCATTCCATGTGTCCCCTTCATACTTTCTTTCACTAATTCTGAATAAGATATCTCAGTTTGTTGGGCTTTTGCTAACTTTACAAAACTTTCACATACAAAATACTCATGTAGTTTTATGAATAACTTTGCCTATATAGCTGTATAATAGATAGAGTAAATAAAAAGAAATATATCTCAATAATAAAGCAAATGGTCATCCTCACATTTCAGATGCAATAACAACTTCATTGTAGGTCATTAAAGCAAAGCTACAGAATAATAAAGTTCAAAAAGTGACAAAATTCAGGAGCTTTCTGGAGAGAACATGAAAAGGTACATTAGCAAATCTTATCAAGTCATCAGTATGCACTGACTTAGTAAGAAGTCTTTTAAAATCATTAATCAGTGATCTATAATTCATCTCTTAGTTGACATCTGCACCTACATTATATTGAAGGAATACATAAATATATATGTCTGCATACAGAATGATGGCAAATATTTTCTCACTCCAGCTACTTAATGCTGCAGTTTAGCAGAGATTATTCAAAACATAATCTTAGGGCTGTCTTCTAGTATCAGAACTTGTACAGACCAAACAACAACAAATGCCCAAATTCTTATCTATCTCAGAGGTCCAGCTGTTTAACTGAAGTGTATTACTTCATCCTCTATCACAGGTAGTAATAAAAATCTACTGAAACAGTAGTAGTAACAGCTATGCTAGTTATAATAAGCCATTAATATATCATTATAAGATAAAGAGACCTGAAAGATGAACCTGGAACTGAAAGTGAGGATTCAAACGGGGAAAGATTTTTTTAAAAAAACATCATCACTGTGGACTCCATAGTAGGAATAAACAGGATAATTTTGCAAGGGCATATTAGTCATTTTTAAAGAAATTGGTATGTTGTATTTAGACTTTGTGATCCCCAGGTAGTACAAAGTTAATGTGAAATATTAGATAACTCTTTGTAGACTTACAATCATTAAAATTTACCATATTTTTAATGATCCCATGCATACATTGGATTGAATGCCATTGGGATTTCAAGAAATTTGTTCAGTAACCAGCTTCAATTTTGCTGGAGGATTCCGCAGCAGATGGTTCTCCTCCACAAAGCCAAATTCATCCTAACCTAGCTCATGCTGCTGAATGGAAGTGCACTTTGCCACATTTGTGGTGCTCATGAGATCATAGAATCATAGAATGCTTAAGGTTGGAAGGGACCTCCAGACATCATCTAGTCCAACTTCCCTGCATAGGCAGGGTCACCTAGCGCATGTGGCACAGAGCTGCATCCAAGTGGCTTTTAAAGAAGATCTCCAAAGAAGGAGACTCCACAACCTCTCTGGCAGCCTGTTCCAGTGCTGTGTCACCCTCACTGTGAGCAGTGTAATAGATATGTGATACAGGGTAGTATGTTAGGGTTGTAGTTAATTGGAATGGAATTAAAGGTTCACTGCATTCAGGTTACTCAGAAGCTGTATGATCTCTGAAAAGAAATGACAGCCCACATTATTACAGGAGTCAAGATTATCAGCATCTCTTAAAAATTGCTTTAATATTTTAGCCTCTAGACAATTGACTGCAACTGACTTGCTTGATGGAAGGAAAATATTTGTATCTTTTTATGGATATTGGATTTCTGTAATTTGCTTTATTCCAGTTATAATATTGACAACTAAAATAAATAACTAAAGCTATTTAACCTAATTATCTAATTATCTAATCTGATAATCTAACTTTTTAACAATACAATTCCTTCTCATCTACCATATTTCTAAGCATGCTTTTATTGTAGCTGAGCAGTTCTACATCAATAACCCCACAGAGACTAAAAAATATCTGCTTCACAGGTTCTTCAGAGGCTTGTCAAAAATGCACAGACAAGGTAATTCAGGTTTTACTGTCAATTTAAAGAATTTGCTATATACTGAATACCTCTGTTATTAGAAAAACAAATGCTGTCTTCACAGCAGCAGGTTATTAATTTGTATTCTCTTCAAATACGTGATATTGTCAACAACTCCCTTGTCAGCTTGGCTGTTACAGCAAATCTTCAGAGTTTCACTGGTCTGAAACCCAGAACTCAGAGGAGAAAAAAAAGCCCACATAAAACCTCATAAAAACAGCCCAATCTGTCAACCAATATGATCTGTAGAAAAGCTTCTAGAGGATGTAGCTAACCATTTTAACTCAGAAGAACAAATCTCTGTAGGCTTAGTCATAAAAACTTATATGTTCAACGAAATCTGTCCAGTATACTGGAGTTGAGAAGCAACCCTGAAAACTGTGTTTTTTTTCTTTTTTTTTAAATAAAATTATACTTGAAGGTGTGATCGGCTCATCAGACAACTACCCGAGAAGGAACTGCGATAGTCAAGCAGAAGGGCCTTGCTTTTTGCTGTTGCTGCAGCGCTGTTGCTGCTCCACTGCATGGGCAGAGCTGCTGTACTCCAGGATTCTCTATGATGCCCTTCACCATGGGATGTGAGCACCTGTGCAGACACGTGAGCAGTATTTGATACAGAGGCTTCTTTCCTCTTCTGTCCCCGTCCCCGACTGCCATAACTTCAGTGATGTGAGAACAAAGTAAAAATGTATTTACTATCCAATTTGCTTTTTATTACTACAGACAGGGTAAAACATATCACTTTACGCTTAGAACAAAGACAGAGGCAAGCTTTCAAGAGACTATAAAAATGTGATATATGTTTTCCTTCCATAAACTAGCTGGTGGAGGGAGCATAGATTATCTTCGCCTTAACTAACACTTTTCAGTAATATCTTTAAGCTGTTTTAGAAGTAGTTGATAATTAGTACATGTTTATTATTATTAGCCCAGATTGGATACTGGAAGAACTGGAAGTTTATATAGTTCCTGTACTCAGAAAGAAGGAAGATCTTATTTGTGAGGCAGAAATGCTTGGGTAATCTAGGGCACCAGGAAATATCAGAGCTTTCAAAGTGTGAGGTGATAGAATTGGAATTCCTTTTTTAAAAATAAAATAATATCAATTCTGCTTACTGGACTCCAGATAAAAGTTCTAAGTACTTTTAATTTTCCTTATAGGCTTATTAACCAACAAAGCAATTTAAAAGGCAAATTCACTTTCTCAATAATATCAGTAGTCAAAAATATATTCAAAGGAGAGGGGAAAAACAGATCCATTAAAATCCATCAATGATGAGGTCCATTGCATGTAATTTAGGTGTTGCCTAGCCTGAATGTTAGGATTTTAAATCTTTCATATGCAGAAGAAATGTTTTACTCATGGAGTAAATGCTCAAGTTTCACTGAAATCAACAGAAAGCATTCAAAGAATGAGCTTATTGACAGGCATTCATTGGTAGTCACAATCTAATTCAGATAGCCTTTTTTTTCTGAATATTAGAGACCTAATGAAATGCAGGCAATTGTCACCAAAAATGGAGATATGGACCCAGAGACATAGGTAATTTACAACACCACAGAACATTAAAACTTAACGTATTTATTAAACAAATATCTAATAAGTGAACCTATATAAACTATATAAGACCTAACTGCGTTTATATCAGACTTATTGTCTTCTTAGGTTAGTAGAAAATAAATTCTTAATACAAGTAAAAAACTTAAAAATTATTGTTTTAATATATTATAATGATGTTTATTTGCATAGTAAAATAATATTCAATAACACAGTATAGAATTCCCAAATTAAAACATGATTGCAGGCCCTGAAGACCCTAAAAATAGGTTTAATTTTGTGTAGTTCATACTTTTATATTGTGGGTTTACATCTACATTGTGGGATCTGAGCTAGTCATCCTATGGTTTTTACAGAGGCAGAGGAGGAAAATCAACATTTCTAAGTCAGCATCCTTTGGGCATGATGGCTCTGCTAAGATGAGATGTATATGTGGTGGCCACTGATAGAACTAGAGGAAACAGTAACAAACTGAGCCACCAAAGTTCCGCAGGAACTTAAGAAAACATTCTTAACAGTGAGGGTGGCAGAGCACTGAAACAAGATGCCCAGAAAGATTGTGGAGTCTCCTTCTCTGGAGATCCTTAAAACCTGCTTGGATATAGCCCTGTGCCATGTGCTCTAGGTGACCCTGCATGTGCAGAGGATTGAATTAGACAATTTCTGAAGGTCTCTTCCAATCTTAAGAATTCTATGATTCTATGAAAGAAGAATATAATTTTTTTACTGTTCCCATAGCTTTAATACTCATATAGTACCGGAATTGCATATTTTATTATTATTATTATTGGAGTATATCGAAGAGAAACAATTGAAGATATCATGCTTGTCCAAATTTGAGTGCATTTTCCATATATGACTAGATTAATTAAATCTTGATTCATTACACGTATCAGTCAGCAATAAATTGAGTAGCCTAGTTGAAAAGTTAAATCATTTTGCTATCCTGTACAGTAAAAACATAAGACCAAAACAAATGCATTTACTACTTTTCTCAAAGTATGTGAGTTTTTTGGATGCTCAAGGTTTCAATTTCAATTTCAGAGACATTGGTGGTCAGACCTCAGAACAGCTAAAAGATTGTCTGTAGTTCTGAAATGAAAACAGTATTTGAACATGCTACTTTGTAAAACAAAAACTAAATGTTCTCTGAGCAGATGTTTTTCAGAATCTAAATCATATCTCAAGGGAAAAAATCATGCAGAAGCAAAGAGCTCTGAAAACCACCTTGCCTTCTGCTTTAACCAAGTCACGTTTGCTTAACCTTTTCTTGACTCACACATAAATTCAAAGCAATATGTATATTAAATACTGCAAGAAGATAACCGTTTATAAATAAAAGAAACTCCTATGTCTTATTCCTCTCCTCTTGAGAAATATTCACCATGAAGCACAAGACCAAGAATAAGACAAATAATAGTCATTCTTTTTTCAGAATGACTGTGAAGGACAGGAGAGCAGAGCTGTGAAGAATAAAATAAAATAAAATAAAATAAAATAAAATAAAATAAAATAAAATAAAATAAAATAAAATAAAAGTAGCTAATAAATATGATATTTATTAACCCTAATCCTAACCCTAACCCTTTGTCAGGCTACATATAATATTCTTTTTGAATTTACATAACTAACTTATACACTCATGAGATTTATTTAAACTAAAACTAAATCTATTTTAAATTGCTTAACTTATTAAATGCAGTAAAATCACAGTTTTAAATTTGTATGTTTCAGTCCTTGCCTTCAGTCTTTCTCTTACATTTTATTAAGGAAGAACAACTCTTATGCATTTTTGCATGTGACGTATAAATCAATGATTTCTCTAAGGCTTAAACCAAATAGTACTATTTAAACTCCCTTTTTTTTCCTTGTTGCATGTAAAACAAATAAAGTTCCTTATTTATATATTTTTTCTTCTTTCATGGCTCAGGTTCACATTTAGCATATAACATTATTTAGAGGACATCTTGTCTTTAAGACTACTGTGTAACACAATGTCAACATTGTTATCAATGTTAAGATATAACAGATATATGGCATATAGAAGACCTCTGTCTGGAGTCCTTATGCCATAAACATAAGATCTATATTTTGGTTATGGAACAAGCTGTTTTAATACAATTCATTTGGAGATATACATGTTGCAAAATACTCATCTTTTTAAAATAAATTTTAATTATTCTACTTGTAATTTTTGGCAGAGATCTAATAGCATTTATTTTATAGTCTATACTTGTCTAGTTCCTTTTTTTCACCACTTTTCTAAAGATAGATAATACGTCTGCCTTCCTTAGGTAATTTATTCATTAGTTACTTAAATCTGATATCTGAGACAAGGCAATATTGCATTTAAATATTTGTTTAATATGGGGTGAATTTCACTCTGAACAAATGACTAGACTTGTTTTCTTATTAATGTATCTTGCTTTTTTTTTCAGGTATATCAAACAGACGGATACCATTTTTGTGAATGCGACTGCTACCCTTTAAAGATCATACTATTGTAGAGTTGTGCTAATATTCCTCTAGTTACTTTCAGTCACTTTGGCTTTATATTACTTATGTTTTTCTGAGATATTTCAGTTCCTTTCTTCTTCTGCTGTTTTTCACCCATCTTACTTTCATTGTGTCCTTAATAAGAATATTTCTCTCCTGTTTACATTTCATTGTCTGAACTTGATAATATAATTACTGCTGCACTTTTCCCAAATTAATGTCTGCTATCATTACATTATATAAAAAAGGAAGAAAAAGAGATCTTAGTATGTACTCCTTTAATAAAGGTTCCTTGTTCTGTAAAGCACACCACTTTTCCTAGTGGAGGTAATTCCTTCTCTGTCTGAACCTCACAGTATTTATTTTCATATTTTCAGAGTTTTGAGAGAAAGTACATTGCTTTACTTTCCTATTAGTAAACATACTATCTTTTTTATTTAAAAAATTTTCACGTGCGAGTATATTTAATTAGCAAAAAAGTTATGTAATTATGTCAACATATATCTATATATATATTTATGTATTTGCCTAGTGATATTTTACCAGAGTAGGGAGCTCTACATCATACACACATATATCACTTTATTCACCCTGCGTTTTCCCACATCCCTTGATAAATGTCAGTAGTCTCATTCTGGAGATTGTTGTTTCCATGATACTTAAAAATCTCTTTCCTTCATACTAGAGTTGGGAAATAACACTCATAGTTGAAAACTTTTGATTTGTGGCTGAAATTTTTTAGATATTAAGAACAAACCATTGTTTCCTTGCCAGGTCTGCCTGTCTATTCCTGACCAAAATGAATGAATGTGCAAGTAGAAAGTGGCCTCATCTTCTGGGTCACTGAATTTCATTTATTGCTAAAATGCGACTTGACCACCAAACAGTAAAACTCAAAGAGAAGACATATGGATGGGCAAGTGACAAGGATGTCTGCAAATCTCAGGTGACAGTGCAGAATTCATTAGCTTTTATATGGGCTGTAGCTCCTCTGTTGCCCCTTGAAATTGGTTGCTAGAGATATATAAAGTAACTAACATGGCAAGAGAAGAGAAAAGTAAATTTGATACCAATAAAGACTTAGAAAAATAAATGTTAACTATTCTGTATTTCAGTATTCCATGAAGATATATAACTTGATAGGAAAATCAATGCCAAATGGCACCCTGAGTCAAAGAAAATCAGAAAAATACAAGATCAGAAAAGACAAGTAAGAGATATAGTCAATGAGACTATGAATCTCTCCTTTTTTTAGGGGGAGGCATTTGTTATAGTAGAGTACAATAATAATAATTATAAACACATGGAATATATTAATAATTCAAGTATAACTTTTTTTTCTGAAAATGTAGAAATATTTTAAAGGCAAAATAATCTCTTTGGGTGTTTGATTTTGTTTGCTTTTTGGTTTGGAGGATATTTTTGCAGGATTTTCATTCTTAAGCATTTATATTTATGATGCAATTTCAGGACAAACCACTATATTGTCTGAAATCATAACTTTATATATTTTGTGAGAAAATGTATTCAGTCCTTGATAAGGCAGAAAGCAAGCCAATCATGAATTTGTCAATCAAAAGAGAGCTGTAAAAAGGCAAAAGGATGAATGTGGCCAAGAGAGAGCATCCCTAATTGTTTTCCTTTTCTTTCAATCTCCTTGTTTCTTCCAAATGAACAACTGAAGGGAAAAACAAACCCAAAGTATACTATCTTTAATATAAAGTATTTAATAGGCAACTCTGGCAATAATTAGGAAATATATCTGTATCTGTATAAAATATGAATATATACATATACAATCTGAAATCAATACTTAAATGATGCCAAACAAAAATTATGGCATGTGCTGCAATACTGGTTTAAAATAATCTCAAATTGCCAAAAATCCACTACAGATTATCCTAAAAGTAAACATATTAAAAGTACAAGTTTTAATCAGGAATGCAGAAATTCAAAAATATACATCTACCTAATATCCTCTTGTGTCTTCTTTTCACTGCACCTATAAGCCTAAAGTTTAATGCAATCAGTAAGACTTATTTTTTCCAGATTATTGGTTAAGGAAAATTTAGTAAACAATGAAAACTATCAAATAAAATAACTAAAAATAAAATTGCAAACAAAGATATATTATTTCAAGGCTGTATTCTGTCAAATTGATTTTTATGGTTTGCATGAGATATGAAAAACAAAAACTTTAAAGTGAAGGTTTTAAATATGGTGCTACTCAAGATGATAAAGAGATGGCAAAGGAAAAAAAGGGCAGGGTGTTTAAAGCAGCTAATCACGTGATACGCATGAGTTTAGACAGAACAATAAAGACTGCTACTCTTCAGACTATTCTGGTGGCCCAGAATCAGATGTGAGGGCAAAAAAACATAGTTAAGAGAGGTTGATGTTAGCAGCTCTAGAAAATGAAGGAGTCACACACCAAATTAATATGGGGAGGAGAGTCACAATCAGAGGCAGACTGATGAGGAAAGGGATAAACTATCCTCAAGGACAAGATGGGGGCAAGGTAAGAAACTATGGCAACGGTTAGCAAATGTATACAAGGACAGAAAGGGGAAGACAGAGATGGAAAGGTGTGTGCTCAATAGATAATGAACAAGGACTGGGAGCCATAGCTAGAGCAGAAAGAGATCAAATAAAGAGCTACACTCTGAATTGCAACTGCAGTCAAATTAACTGATGAGTAGTAGAAGAGAAAGTGGAGGAATTGTCCCATGCACCTAAGAGTGGAAGTAAGCATGATTAGACTTACCAAGGTGCTCGCTAGCCATTACCCGCACTGATGCAGCTGCCCTCTGCTGCTCCTTACATGTGCCCATTGCAAAGCAGTACCTCACTCCCAGTCCTCTTCCCTGCTCATCAGCTAGTCCAGTTAGATGCTCCCTAGCCATTCCCTGCACCCATGCAGTTGCCGCCACACCAGGCGCACCCACTCTAGTCCCTCCCGTCACTGGCGCCCGAGGTAAACAGGGCCCTCCCTGGCTCCTCCAGCTGCAGCCTTTCCCTGACTTGGGATCACGCCTTAAACCCCCATAACAATTCCTGCATGATCCCCAGCTGCTCGTCCTTGGCATCCCACAACACACACTGGGAACTGAGCAGCCCTGCTTGGCATGTGAGGTGCCCACAGTCCTTCCTGTCACCTCATGGTGATGCTCCCTGGGACAGCCCTGGGGGCTGGTTGAGGCCTATGTCTCTGCAAATTTCTACTGAGCATGTGAATGTAAACATGCCAAACTACTCAATATTCAGTAGATTAATACCAAGATTTTCACTATTGAAGGAAATTCATACACCAAATTTTCAGTCTTGTTATTTCTCCCTTGAGAAAAATCAAATATTTACCTAGCCTTCTTTTTTTCAAACACTTTGGCACTGTTAAAAGAAAAGGAAGTCCAGGTGCAAAAGAAATGAAGTATAAATCTATTTAGAATTAAAAAATATATTTGCAGTCAAAAAGTAGAACTTCAGTACAGTTAACATTGTGTATTTATTTCTACTATTTGAATGTATAACTACAAATTCAGAATTTCACTTTGCATAAAATTCTGACATTTCAAAATTACCTAATCCCAGAATCGCAGAATGGTCAAGGTTGAAAGGGAGCTCTAGAGATTATCTAGTCCAACATCCTCTGCTGAAGTTGAAACACTTCGACCACATTGCACAGGGTGGCATCCAGGTGGATTTTGAAGACCTCCAGAGAAGGAGACTCCACAAGCTCCCTGGGAAGCCTGTTACAGGGCTCTGTCACTTTCACAGTGAAGAAATTCTTCCTCATATGGAGATAGAACTTACTGTGTTTCAAATTATACTCACTGCTCCTTTGCCTATCAGTGGCCACCACCAGGAAGAGCTTGGCCCCTTCCTCCCTACATTCCTCCTTCAGGTATTTAAACATATTGTCTTCTCAGTCTTCTCCAGAGAAAACAGGCCCAGCTGCTTAGTCTTTCTGTGTAAGAGAGATGCTCCAGTCCCTTAATCATCTTTTTTGCCCTCTGCTGGACCCTGTCTACAAGCTCTACATCTCTGTTATACTGGGGAGATCAGAACTGCACCCAATACTCGGAGTGTGGCCTCACCAGAGTTGAGTAAAAGGACAAGATCCCTTCCCTCCACCTGCTGGAAACAATCCTCCTCCTGGTGCACCCAAGGATCCCATTGGCCTTCTTGGACACATTGCTGATCCATGGTTAGCTTGTTGTCAACCAGCACTCCCAGGAGCTGTGGGGCTGCTCTCCAGCAGGTCAACCGTCAACCCTGATCTGTACTGGTATCTAGGGTTATTCCTCCCCAGGTGCAAGACTCTGCACTTTCCCTTGTTGAACCTTGTGAGGTTCATCTCTGCCCAACTTTCCATCCTGTCCAGGTCCTTAATGGATGGCAGCACAATCCTCAGGAGTGTCAGCCACTCCACCCAGTTTGGTATTGTCCACAAACTTGCTCAGGGTGCACTCTGTGCCCTCATCCAAGTCAACTGATGAACAAGTTGAACAGCCCCAGGTTCAGTACTGATCCATGGGGAACATCACTGCTAGTCCAGTCCAGAGCCCAGCTAGACTTTACCATCCAGCCAGTTTGCAATCCACTTCACTCTCTGCTCATCCAGCCCATGCTTCCGGAGCTACCAATTGCCATATTTCACTAATTGTAAAAGTTCAGATTCTACATTTTTCTCCTAGTTTTGAAATATTTTTCCACAATTTTTAATATTGATCTGACTTCATTATGTGTTTTGGCTTGAGCTGAATTGATGAGAAAACTGCTCCATCTAGAATTTACATTTCACTTTTATGATTTTTTTTCAGCTAATGCAATGACACTGTTAGCATGATGCATTTAAAGTATTTTTAACCAATATTTGCTGTTTTTACTTTCTATCTACTAATTTAAAATGACACCAGCTAGATAGAATCTATCATATCTCTCTGAAAAACAAATTTGCTGATAAATTTGGAAAGATATTTAAAAAGTTATACTCTGTTTCCCTTCTCATTAATAAAATATTACACGAGATTTTTTCCCTGTATTATCTATAAAGTTCTCTATTTGCTGTAAAAAGATATTTAATTTAATAAATGTATTTTTTTCAGTGAATTAACATTCTACTCTAAAAAAATCATTCTTAATTTTTCTTAATTTCTGTATAGAATGCAATCAGTTTAAAAGTGAAAATATTTAAATTATTGATAGACAAGTGTTATGGATGGTCAATAAAGATTAAAATACTTAATACTTTTTTTTTTATCTTTTTGCCCATCCCACATGCAAATATTTACTTGAATTTACTTGATCTAACTTGAATTTACTTGATCTAACTTGAAAACTCTTTTGTATTATTTATGTTTTTCATACTTTATAAATAAATATTTTCTACAATTAAGCTAGTTATCTGCTGCTTATTATTCATGAGAATATTGCATTAGTTAGAGAACATAAAACTTTAATTTTGACTCACTGGCTTGCATGGATGCAAAAAAATTTCACAAATGATTTTAGAGTTAGATTATGTTTGGTAGATTATGATGACCTGCAGTGTTGAAGAAAATCCAATAAGTTGATCTCACAGTTGAAAATAAGACAAAATAAAACTTTTTTTGTTGTTTGCAGTAAGTAAGCAAATATAATGGAAATAAGAATGTGAAATTCAACTTGTATAAAGAACTGGAAAAAAAAAAATGTTGGACATTGTTTAAACACATATTCCTAGCCATCTCTATCAAGTTTTCTCCTAACTCTATAAGTAGCAGTAAGGGTATGAGTATAAATTAATGAGTGCTCCCTCATTCCATACTAAGTTATATATTTGGAACCATTTTGGTTCTCTTAGAGAGTTATTCTTTTGGGACCAGTTGCTATAATGATCAATTAGATTCAGTTCGATGATGAAACTGGTGATTTCAGAAACATTGAAAGTGAGAAAAAATTATTTTCTGCTCTGAAGCTAAGAACATCAGTCTTTTCATATAGTTTGAAATGTATTCCTTTTTTACAAACTTAAAGTTATGGATACCCCTCAGAGATTTTACCATTTTTTCTCCGTGTATTAATAGAGCTAATGGGCCTGGCCCTTTTCAATTACTGACACTCTTCATGAACAGGAGTACTTTGGATGTTTTTGCCAGGTGGAAATATACAAATCTTTGTTGCCATCTAACAGCTTTCCATTCACTTGGAACATACAGAATAAATCTTTAGAAGGATATTAACCACAATTGTACATATCTTTTACGATTTATGGTCAGTCTATACCCAGCTGTGTTGACTCTACAGTAGGTTTTTAGTCATGAAGTTTATGTAAGAGCCTTTCTAAAGGTTGTAGAATTACTCTTAGGGACCATGAAAGTCAGGATAAATAATTTATAGCCATCACATTAGCTCTCATCCCTGTGATATTGTTCATACTGATGATGGCTTCTACTGTCTTCACGTGCCTTTAAGATGAATTACTCTGATTCTCTCTTGCTTGTCACTGGCTTGAGTAGCCATTTATACTTGTGCAATATAACTGCAGAGTGAATGCAATTTTACTAGGTTCTGGTTAGAGGACTGTTTTGTACAGAAATTATTTTCTTCTGCAGAGGCAGTGCTGTGAATAAGCATGACCATCATCTTTATGATGAGGGTAGAGAAAATGAACTAGCTTGTAATGGGATTGTCATCATGTCCTCTAATTTAAACATTTTTCTCATACTGACTCAATTTCACATGGTTTTAGCCATCTGACTTCCATTACAGACAGTTGGAGTCATGTGGCTTAAATACCACAGAACACTACAAAATTTAGGAGAAATCATTATGGGTAGTATAATTATGTAATACTAGACTCGTATTGCTTCCTGTACATGTCCCAGCTGTGTTACCTGTGGGCATTTCTATGTATTTAAACTCTGATTACTCAGTGGTATGAAATAAATTTAAAATAGCAAGTTTTAGAAGTACTGAGCAAGTGCACATGCTTTGCTGATACTGGAAGAGTAATGGCTACACGAGTAGTCTAGCAATAATAAGCAACAACACTAGGAAGTCCAGTTTCATAGTTAGATGATAATAGCAGTTTTGTGATATTTTATGAGTTTTTAATCTCCTTCCTAAACTATGAGACTGAAGGATGCCTGGTTTATTCCAAGACTGGAGCTATATTATTTGCTTGTAAAGCAGTGAGGTAGCACATTATGGCTGTGATGTGAGTCAAACTAGTTCTGCTGTATCTTTTTCTACTTTTTAACTATATTAGAGTCATTTGTTACTTATGAGATAACTGGAGTGCAATGATAAGGGATCTGGAACTGAAAATGTAGATAAAACCACAAAAGATTACATTGAAATGTAATGCTAATATATATATATATAATGCCATTTAATAACATTCTGCTAATGAGCACTTTGCTCATAGGTGTACATTGTGTTCAAATGAGAGTAAAAAACATGTAAATAATAATGCAGCTTTTTATTTTGCATACAGCTGTGGGACCATTGACTTACACTGTGCCCTCAGTCGCAGTGAAGTAAAATGCATAATGCAGATAATGCTGCCTTAGGGCTGATAGGCAAGCAGCTATACTTTTCTTTTGCATTACTCATGTGAATAGTCATAATGAAGTTGATGCAGCTACTCATATGTAAATTTACTCACGTATAATAGAAGATTCAGGGTAAGAATCATGACTCCTTGTTGATTTTATTTTAAGATTCTTGTTATTAGACATTAAATAGAAACACTTCATTTTCAATGTAAAGCAAAAATGATACTGTTAGAAGGCAGTTGCTGACTACAGGTCATCCACAGAAGTCACTGGATATCAGTGAAGTCATTTAGACTTATGTGATGCACACTGCTTGTCAACTGTAGGCAGACTACTCTTCATTTCTAATACTTTCCCTTATTATTATTTGCTTATTTAATGTGGCAAAATCCCATCATTCCTATCATTCCAGAAAGCATTTTATGCTAAAAAAACACTGCTTACTTCCCATGTCTAACATTTTTGCTGTTATTCTTTTCATCACATTATTCCAGTTGTCCCAGAGAATGTCTTTGACAATTAAATGTCCTAGAAATTTCCAGCATCTTCTATAGCTATTTTTCAAAATGTAGTGAATATTAACCTAGCCATTTAAGGAGAAATGATGAAATGCTTTCCCTAGTCACCATGAAATAAAAATAGTAACTGAGCAGAGCACAGGATAAGTAGTTTAAACCAGGAAAGAAGGACAGCAATGAATCTAAGGACATACGTTCTATGTTCTGTTCCTTGCTGAATCTTGAAAACTTTGTATAGTTGTGGTCAAGTTCAACCAGGTAGGCAAGTAACAAGCAAACCAACCAACCCACTCTATACTATTCAATTTTTTAGTCCAGTGAGCCAGACTGTCCCTGAGATGTGATTCAACCATTCAGATGATTGCACACAAAGATGAATGGAGTAATTTTGGTGGGTGAGATTTTTTTTCCTTCTGATTGAAGTATTTGCAGATAGATAAGAAATGTTATTCAATAACTAATAATTTTAATCATTTTTGTTTCCTCAACAAATGTTGAGGAACAGATGTTATAATGTTATAATACAGATGTTTATCTGCTATATATATACATATATATAACATATAACAGATGTTATAATTACTAGTAAATCTACTTGCATCTTAATTCAAGGCCATACTATCATATTGCCCCATTCTCATTGGTGTCTTGTCTGAAAAGAGATTCTAAGGAAAAGACAAAAGAATTACATTAGTATTATTTGTATTTGTATTATGCAGATTTGCTTGCAGG
>JAUBOD010001059.1:50611-63108 GCA_032353885.1 Nothura maculosa
AAAAGAGATTCTAAGGAAAAGACAAAAGAATTACATTAGTATTATTTGTATTTGTATTATGCAGATTTGCTTGCAGGTGTATATGTGCTCTGTCCAGCACAGACTATAAAACCTGAGCAGCTACCAAAGGAACTTGGAGGAGAGCAAGGGGCTTGCACTGGCTGCAGCTCTTGTACTACATCCCAGTGACTGGGGGACAGCCAGTGTCATGGCAACGAGCATACTATAGGGACTATTTTGGTCAACAGTGGGCTGAACATGAACCATCAGTGTGTGTAGGTGGCCAAGACGATCAACAACATCCTGGATTGTATCAGGAATAGCATAGCCGAAAAGATTAGTGTCATTAGTGAGGCCACACTTAGCAGACATGGTGTTAAAGGATTGGATTTGATAATCTTGAAGGTCTTTTCCAATCATAACAATTCTATGATTATATGACCAGTGATGGAGATCACTTGTGATTGAACTGCGTATTGCTGTATTTTGTTAAATATATACACTTTCATTGTGAATTCAGTATATTGTTGTATCTCTCTGCTAAATCAAATATTCCATGTAACGGCAAATATCTTCAAAGTATATTTTTGTATTAAACATTACACTATCCCATGTGTGGAATACCTAAAAGTATGTGGTCAGAGAGTATCAGACTCTGAGGCTGTTCCACCAATTTTATGAGTACAAGATGAAATATTATTATTTCATAAAATACTTTAAGATCTGAAAATTTAACCATTGTTGATGTTCAAAATCACTACATATTAAGACACTAATCATATAAAATTCCATTCTGACTTTGGCAAAATGACTGAACTAAAAAAACAGATACCTAAAATAACTTGCTTTGAAAATTTATGGTCTTCAATATTTCTAATGTACAATGGTACCTATGGACTGCAGTTTCTTATAGCATAGAACTTTTTATTGATAAATCATTTATAAAAGTATGGTTATTAACTGTTTCTAATATGCTATTAGAAAAAAATCCCAATAAGTTTCTGAACTTAAATATGTTTTGCATGAAATAGCCTCTAGTTTTCACCATAAAAAGATTTGACAAGTAAATGAAAATAGGCAGATCAAATTATAAAAAATAGACAATTACCAATAAAAGTATCCATATTATATGTCTTCCACAGAAATCTCTCTCAAAGAACATTAATGAATCTATGAGTCCCCAATTTTTTTATACACTTTCATTAATGTATAACCCCCCCACTATACTCCCTGCCTATTATTCAATTTCATCTGGAGTCTTCTTCCTATGACATGATTATTCAGACTGTATATGGGATATGGCATTTGCTCAGAAATGGAGCTTAACTACTGCTATGAAAAATTTTTTTTTCTTCAGCAAACAAAAATACTGTAATTTTTCATGTAAGTTACTGTTGACTATCTTTCCACATTCAACTAGATACAGCAAGAGATTCACAGTGCAAGTTTCAGTAAGTGAAAAGGCAATAGCAATGCTGCCTTTATACAGCATTACATAAATATTAAATAATTAATGATATACCATTCCTGCAAGGTTGATAAATATTATCCTTTTCTTACAGATGGGGCACTGAACACCAAAAAGTAAATTCTTTTGACATCAGCAGAGGTTTATTAAGCATTTTGTAGAAGATCACGTAGTTAAAGAGTCTCTAATTCCAAATTCTGTGGTCAATCCAATAGTTTAAACTATCTAATAATAAACATATTTTAGTGCTTTTCTTGCAAAATGACAGATTATCCCCAACATACCACATGCTAGAGGGTATAATTCATCCACTGCATCACATATCTCATGTTCTCTGGGAAACTATAAGATATGAACTGCAGAAAATATTCCTCTCTTAAAATTACAGTTTCTAGTTTTTTCCTTTCATTATTGACAGAAAGGCAGCAGAGCCTCAAAGCCATTTATTATTCAATAAAAGTGAGAACTTATTTTAATCTCCATCTGATTAGTCCTTTTTAGAGTTTAGCACTCAATTATTTTTTATGCTATGCAGCATCTGCTTATTGTAAAATGTAATACATGCAGTTTGACATAGAGTGAATGTGGGGAAACAACTGTAGTCTTTGAATTTAAAATGTTATTCAAAAATCACCACTGTGAACTGATTGACAGCTGTTGACTTACCGCAACAAGATATGATAATATGATATGATATGTATGAAGTGCGTGGTATAGAGCTATAGAGATCTGACTCAACATCATGAATTTTAATACATCTTCATTCTAATAGATCCCTTATCAAGAAGAAGGTGAACTATTCACTGCTTTACCATGTGCATCCAGATTATTTCTGGCTTGCTATTATGTATCAGCAAATTCCTTGTCCTTAGTACTAAAGTGAGTTGATATGTGCAAATTCTTAACCTCCTAAAAAAGTGGTCATGAAGAATCTACTTACCAGGAATTATCCATTGCTCATTCTGTCTCTAAGACTCAGATTAGGACATTTTTAATCAGCAGGCATCAAAAGCATGCCAAAGACTGTATAAGCAATGTGCTCACAAACCTCCTAGCATAGACATTGCCAAAGTGACCAGTGATAGATGTCAACATAGTGTCAGATGGGAGTTAGTTCTTATTTTGTTTGCTTATTTAATCTTGAATATGAATAAGTGAATAAGAATGTGAATGAGTGTGACATAGTAAGATCTCTGCATCAGATGAATGCTTAGAGCCATTAGTAAGTGGATTTGTATTTCTACATGCACCTAATTAGACAAAATGTTATTAATAAAAACAAAAACACATTTAGTTGTTTATATGACTACTAAATTCTAGGTTTCTGGGTTTTTTTTTACAATTATTGAGCTTATTTGCTGAGAACTTGAGTTTTAGTCTGAGGGTTTCCATCTCACTTGGCTTGAAATATTTACAATATAAACATTCCTACCAGTCATCTAGACTGCTTATAGAAAAGCAAGGGAAATATAAATGAATTCCAAGGCCCTGAGAAACAGCCATGCCTGGAAGTGCCTATTTCTAGTGACTGAGTATAAAGCAAGTTCTTATACAGGATAATTAAATGAATATAGATATGTAAAGGTAAGTGAAATTAATCTTATCCAAAGAGGTGAGACTGTTAGCTGTGACTGTACTTGGGACAGTAGAAGGAATTGCTCTCACATTAAAAGAAGCAGAAGGCTCCCTCTGCCCCCTTAATTAATCTGTATTTTTGAAAAGGTGTTTGTTTTATAGTTTCAAGATTTGTAACATAGACTCTTTTAAAGAAATCAGAATTATACATTGTAGCAACATTTTGGAAAAAGTAATATAAGTTATTAGACCAGCTGATAAAACTAGCAAAAGTAGACATGTCTTTGGCCAGCATTTTCATCAGTTCTGTCAACTGAAATGATACTTTTCCTCAGTTTATGTCTTATATGCACAGGCACTCATACCACAAAATCTGTTTGGTCTGAACAGTTGTCTGAATATAAAATCCCCCCACCGCCTTCTCCAGGCTGAACAGACCCAACTCTCAGCCTTTCCTCATGTAAAGGATGCTCCAGTCGCTTCATCATCTTCATAATCCATTGGACTTGCACCAGTAATTCCGTGTGTAATGGGGAGCCCAGAACTTAACATAGTGCTCCAGATGTGTCCTCACTAGGGCTCAGCAGAGGGAAAAGATGACTTCAGCTTCTGGAAACACTCTTTCCAATGCAGCCAATGACACTGATAGCATTCTTTTCACAAGAACTTCGTGAGGTTCCTCACTGTCTATTTCTTCAGCCTACCAAGGTCCCTCTGATGGCCAGCAAAACTCTCTAGTATATAGCATTATTTTGGGGATCTGAGACATCTGCAAACTTCTTGAAAGTGCATCCAGTCCTATTTTCAGGCTCATTAATGAAGATGTGGAACATTATTGACACTAGCATTGACTCCTAGGGGACACCATTATTCAATTTTATTTTCTGCTTACTTTGGGAACCGGCGATTGGAACAGAAGGAGGCCTAATACCACAGAAAGATAAGACATTGCAGGATACCTGCCAGGATTTATGGCCAAACCTACTTAGAAAACAGAGATACTGTAAATGCTACTTCAAATACAGAACTTCTGAAGCTGAAAAATGGTATATTTCCCGTCAGACAAGGATGCTGCTCCTGCATTGCAGTAACCATTTTTAAATTGGGAGTGATGAAAATATGCACAGATAAAATGATTTCTAAAATTTATCTACCAGATAACTATCTGCTAGATAGTTTAATCACAGGAAAAAAAAATATATTCCTTTCAAAACCTGCTTAAATTTTAAATTTTTTAATATGTTTTTTAAAGTGTATTTAAAGGAAGTTAAACTATCTGGTACCTTCAAGACATTCTGCATAATTATTAGTAATCTGTTGTTTGGATTTAATCACTTTTTGATCAAGTGTGTGACCTAGTAACTAGTCATATGGCATGAAGTCAAAAGCATTATGAAGAGGAGGGAGATGATCATTTGACCAAATGAGGGTTGACAGGGACTGAGTTCAACTGAGCCCTAATAAAGACTTTGATTTGAATTCTTTCTTTCCTTGTGTTACATTTAAAGAGGGAGATATAGGTGGCATGTCAAAGCTCTGAGTTGCTTATTTAATTCCTGTGAATAGTTACAACCAGACATAATCACTGTTAAGCAAGAGAAATGACAAAGTAAAAGTATCCTTATGAAATCAACTCTTTCTTGGGGATAGAAGGTGATTTATGTGGAACTGCAAGAAAATGCTTGTTTCTATTTATGTTATAGATCCTGGATTACCTTTAGATTTATGCATCTAACTTGTTTTTTTTTTCCTTTCTTGTTTTACTTTTGGTTCAAAAAAACTGTTTTAAATCTAGCATGGGGCCATACAAGAGCTTCATTTACTCTAGTGTTCTCTTTCTGATGTGGTCAGTGACAGATATGTAAAAGAGAAGATCCGTACAAGACAATAGCATATTCCTTCCCAAGAAGACTTTTTGACTCTTCAACATTTTGTGTTTCAGGTTCAGCTAAAGGTTTTAGCATCTTTGTCATGATGCAGTAAAGCTGACGAGATAGAAACACATATCTCATCCTCATAGACGTGAAATAAGCATCAGGTTTTTGGTAATGATTTGGCAATCAGACACTTCTGCAATAGCAGAAGTTCTGTCACAGTAGTGGAGATAATATTAACAGAGTCAAATACATCATATAGCTGCAGGGCACTGTCTAAGGCATTCAAGTACTTGTGCAAATCACTTAGTTTGCTTTTAGGATTTAGTACTACAGGGCCAGACCTCTGCTTCTTTTGGTGGATGCTCTGGCTATAACATCTTCTGAACCACATACATGACATTGAGAACTACTGCTGGTGTTCAGCACTAAGTCTAAAAAATGAATAAAAAAAGGCTTTGCAGAAAGAACTGGTGTTATTTAGGAAAAAAAAACTAAAATAGGATATGATTTGTATATTCAGAATTTGTTGTTCTGTTAAAATGAAGAAATAAATTTGCTGAATTCCTACTTTTAGGATGAGAGGCTTAATAGTAATAAAATAGAGATAAATTAAGAGAAGACAGTATTTTTTACTGAAAGGTTGGATTTTAATACTCTGAACAGTACAGAATTGTTACTTTTATAAATTATTTATAAATTACAAAGATTTTTTTATATTTAGATATCATGGCATCTCAAATTAAAGTATATAGTTTCTACAGTGGCCAGTTTTTTCTTTAAAGGTGCACTGTGATGAACCATATTTTTTATTTGCCCTTAATTGCAATTAGAATTCATAATTCCACTGTGATTAGCCTTTGATTATCACACTCTTTTGTGAATAATCAAACAATGTCTCCACTTAATTGATGATCCCAAATTGTAGTTAGAGTCATCACTTTTTTAAACATGAAAATCTCTGGTACTACAAAATATGACACTAATCTCTTAAATATAAATCTCATTTTATGTGTTACTGGATATAGGAAAAAGGAAGCATACAAACAACTAAACTCTTTCCTTGGAAAAGGAAATAAACTTTCCTTTTTTTTAACAATGCCACATATAAAATGTATTAAAAACATATGCATAAACTCTGGTTGAAGGAAAAATTGAGATGCCAAAGGAATTTTTTTTTCCAAAAGTGTATTCAAAGTTGTAGAATAATAAAGTAAGAAACAGATCACAATCATTTTTATCCTTCTTAAAAATTCTTTTATACTCCTTATACTTTCACTGAAGTAAAGCATGTGTTCCCATATTCTCATTAGGTTCAAAAATCCATTCTGGGTACGTTATGCTTTCCATCATTCTCTGTCACAAACTTTAGTTAGAGCTGTATTGTATGTGATAATGTTACGGATAATACAATTTCAAATGTGCTAGTCAACCAAAGCTATTAGCATACTTTGTATCTATTCCAAGTGTTCAGTCCAAGACATTTCCTCCTCCACAGAAATGGTTGATTTATTAAAGGCCACTTCTGCAATTGTGTTAAGAACAAAAGCTACAGTTCTCCAAACAACACATATGTGAACTATCTTTTTGTGAGTTAAAGTTAATGTACTGCTCTTGATATTTGTAGAGAAATGTCTCTATACAGAACTTCATGCAACCTGACAGTTGCTAAAAATCAGATGACATATCTGGTAGCAGATATCTGCCATGTTTTAGAAATAGTTACAATTTTCCTAAACAAATATTTTATGTTGGAACACAATCATGAAACCAACTAAATATTTTGAAATTCCTTTTTCCAACAAGTTGGCAAGGTACGTTGCTATAGTCCAAGCTGGTGGTGAGATCCTGCCAATAACTTGGCAGGACACACTGGGCACACACTGTAAACAGATCTGAATTAAACTTGGAGTTTTTAAAAAGAGGTTGATCATGAGGTGGAGAGATTTTCTTAAAAAAGATGAATAGAAGAATTTGTCTTACTTACACTAACAAAATGATAGATAAGAAGTAAGAAATTATGTTAAAATATATGCTAATAAAAATGAGCTCGTAATGGGAAGTTCATAAATATACGAGTAACAGATTCTGAAGTAATATAGGAAAGCTTTATGGGTATGTCCTAGTAGGACTCTAAATATGTTTAAAGTAGAATCTGATTAGACATTCTGATCCTTTCAACATTATATTAATATTCAGCCATCTTTTCTCCCTCAGATACTGCTTTGCACTTAGGTCTTCACTGCTTTCTCACTTCCAGTTAGCCTTTATAGATCTTAATCTGATGAACTATGCTTTGCCTTTCCATCTACTAAACTGTCACTATTTGCATGGTACCACTTTAAAGCTTTTATTTATTTATTTATTTATCTATTGTCCTCTGTGTCTACATATATTCTAATCACAGGCTGTTATTCTCCACCTCACTGTTTTCTTCATTTCCTTTTTCTCTACTTTTTTTGGTTCTTTTACTTCTGCACACTAACATTCTTACCATGGACCAGATTGTAGATGTTTAGTTCACATCCTTGCTAAACCTTTGGGAGCTTATACCAGTCATATCCTACTTCTGCATTTTTATGAGAGAGTGAAGGAGATTTTCTGTCATTTCTCTGGTCCTTGAACGAACTCTACAATGTTGTTCGGTCTTGTTTTCTTTCACTTGTAAAACAGTCAAAGAGAAAATGAATTAGTTTTACCAAAACATGTTTATTGAAATAAGAAAGAGGTTAACTGGCATAATGCAGCATCATTGCCCCAATCTTTAACTGTTGTGGAAGAACAGAAACAGAAGTTTTGACATTAAAGCAGCTTGCTTGTGATAAGACACAGTTGCCGTTTCCAGGATGGTTGGTACACAGGGACTCTGTTCCCCCACAGTTCCTTAGGCAGCACAATCTGCCCTATCTGCAGCTGCCCTCTCTGCAGCTGCAAAGAGGAATAAAGGAGGGAGGAGCAGAGTGAAGGCAGTGTGGGCAAACTCTGTTGTATTCTCTGGGCTGGGCCGCTGATAGGCTGTACAGTAGTTGCCCAATGGGAAATATGCGATAAGATGTCCAGTGTAGAGCCAGCAAGGGTGGCAAATCAGTCATTTTGGATGAACTTGTTTGAACTTTGTTCATTATAAGCTCATTATGATGCAAAAACATACCTCCATTCCAAAAGTTACCTGCCTCTTGGGTATAACCACTCATCACTGAGTGTGCTCTCTAAATTTCCTGTTCAATATACCTTTAAATTAAAATTAGAGACTTTTTTGCCCAACAATAATGAAAGTAAGTATGACTACAGTCACTCAAGCTCCACCTAAATGTTAAAAAATTATATAAAAGGTAAGCTAAGGAGTGGAGAAGCAGGAGAGAAGACTCCATCGTAAGTCCGGGGATTGGTTACTAGGCTTTCCATAGTATTTGATATCCCTATTAAGAGATGAGACCAGCTGTCCCCATACTCCTAAACCTCTGAAGGTCCTCTGGAACACTAAGGATTCACCTAGAATCATAGAATCATAGAAGCCTTAAGGTTAGAAGACACCTTTAGATACTGTCTAATCCAACCTCCCTGCACATGCAGGGTCACCTACAGCACATGTACAGGATTGTGTCCAAGTGAGTTTTGAAGATCTCCAGAGAAGGAGACTCCACCATCTCCCTTTGCAATCTGTTCCAGTGCTCTGTCATCCTCACTTTCAAGACATTTTTCATTAAGTTCCTGTGGTAATTTGGTTTCTGGCCCTTTCCTCTAGTTCTATCAGTGGCCACCACTGAAAAGAGACTGGCCTCATCCTCCTCACTCCCTCCTCTGAGGCATTTATATACATTTATCAGGTCTCCTCTCAGCCTTCTCTTCTTCAAAATGAACAGGTCCAGCTCTCTCATTCTTTTCACATAGGGGTGCTCCAGGCCCCTGATCATCTTCATAGCCCTGCACTGGACTCTCTCAAGCAGCTCCACAACCCTCTTGCACTGGGGAGCCCAGAATGGAATACAGTACTCCAGGGCTGTGTAGAGTCGGGAGTCAATCACCTCCCTTGACATCCTGAAGATGCTCTTCTTAATGCACCCCAGGATCCCATTGGCCTTCTTGGCCACCAGGGCACACTGCTGCCTCATGATCAACATGATCAACATCTATCATGGTACCCAGGTCCCTCTCTGCGGGGCTGCTGTCCAGAAGGTCAGTCCGCAGCCTGTACTGGTGTCTGGGGTTATTCCTCCCCACATGCAGGACCTTGCACTTGATCTTGTTGGACTTCATAAGATTTCTTACCGCCCACTCATCCAGTCTGTCCAAGTCCCTCTGGATGGCAGCACAGCCTTCTGAGGTATCAGTTACTCCTCCCTGCTTGGTATGATCAGCAAACTTGCTGAGGAAGGACTCTGTCCCTTCATCCAGATTGTTGATGAATACATTGAAAAGGACCGGACCGAGAACTGACCCCTGTCGAACACTGCTAACTATAGGCCTCCAATTGGACTCAGTGCCATCGGTCACCACCCTCTGAGCTCTGCTATGCAGCCAGTTATCAATCCATATCACTGTCCACTCATCTATCACACACCTCTGGAGCTTGCCCAGGAGGATGTTGTGAGGAAGAGTGTCAAAAGCCTTGCTGAAGTCCAGATAGATCACATCCACCACTCTCCCTTCATCCAGACAGATTACATCCACCACTCTCCCTTCATCTATCCAGCTAGTCATTCTATCACAGAAGGCTATCAGGTTAGTCAAGCATGATTTCCCCTTGGTCAGTCCATGCTGACTATTCCTGAGCACCTTCTTATTCTCCATGCACTTGGAGGCAAAAGCCAGGATAAGCTGTTCCATCTCTTTTTCAGAGATGGAGGTGAAATGACTGGTCTGTAGTTGCCTGGATCCTCATTCTTGCCCTTTTTGAAGACCAACGTGACAGAGACTTTCTTCTAGTCCATAGGCACCTCCTCCATTCTCCACGACCTTTTGAAGATGATGGTGATAGCTGTAACATCCGCCAGCTCACACAGCACTCCTGGGTGGCCATGGATTTGTTGGTATCAAGTTTCCCTAGTTGCTCTCTGACCCAATCTTCCTCTGCTTGGGGCAATTCTTCCTCTGTCTAGGCTTCTTCTCTTGTCCCTAGGGTCTGGGATTCCAGAGGATTGCCATTGGTTAACACTGAGCAAAGAAAGATTTCAGCAATCCTGTTTTTTCAGTGTTTTCCTTAACCAGGGCACCCACCTCATTCACCAGCATACCCATGTACTCCCTAATCTTCCTTTTCTCATTGAAATATTAGAAGAAGCTCTTATTACTATTTTTATCATCCTTTGCCAGATTTTGTTCCAAGCATGCCTAGTTTTTCCTTGTTTTTCCTGTTTTTGTTTTTTTTTCCCCCCTAAGGGACCTGTCCTTTCTTCTGCATTCTGTATACTGGTTTCTTCTATTTGAGTTTTGCCAGGAACTCCCTTTTCATCCTTGCAGACCTCTTGCCCCTTCTGCCTGACTTCTTACAATAGGGATGCACCGTTGCTGAGCACGGAGGAAGTGTTGCTTGAAAAATAATGAGCTCTTTTGGGCTTCCCTTCCTTCTAGAGCCCTAGCCCATGGTATTCTTACAAGGAAGTCCTTGAAGAGGCCAAAGTCAGCCCTCCTGAAGTCCATAGTTACACTTCCTGCTCTGCCTCCTCCTTTTTCGATTCTGACCTCCACCAGCTTATGACTGCTGTAGCCAAGACTACCACACTATCTTCACATCTCCAACAAGTCCCTCTCTGTTAGTACTAGGCCCAGTAGCCCACCTCTCCTCATTGGCTCCTCCACAATCTGTGTCATAAAGTTATTGTCAACACACTGCAAAACCCCCAGGAAAACCTATGACCAAATTTGTCCCTCTCCCTCTCTGCCACCAACCTTTCAGTGGAAATGAGTGTCCTTAGTCTGAAAAAAACACATGGAGACTTATTATGTAGTGCCTAAATTTATCTAAATACTGCATATTATCTTTCTATTAAAAAAAACACTTGTTTGAATCACTGCATTAGTGAGCTGATCAAAATACTTTACTATGGTCAGACTTCAAAGCCCTATATTACTGTTTATTGTCAGTTTTAATTTTAAAGTAATCTATTAAAGATAGTAGCATATAAATTGAATGAACAGAGTCATTTGTTTATCCAGTTACCAGTTTATATGGTGTCATGTACATTTGCTGCTGTTAATTCCTTAGCTGGCACTAAATTTACTTCACAGAACTCCTGAGATCACTTTGTATACGTTGATGTGTAAGCAACTTTGTTGAACTGTACTTGATTGCACATGGAGAACAATATTTTTTTTTCTTTAGATGGAAATTAATACAATTTCCAAGTTGCATCAGAAGCAGGTTGTAATATTACAACCAGTTGACAATTTAAAGCCAGGCTAGCAAGTACTTGTGAGTTCTAGCGTTTTGGGGTAAACTGTTCGAGTTTCAGATACAGATCTCATTACCTGTTTTTTTTTTCCTCCAGTTTTTTCTACTAGTAGATACAAAAATATAAAGTGTCAATCTCTAATATGCTACTATTATCAATTTTTCTGTCTTTATTAATGCAAAAGGACACAGCCACATATGCTGAAGCAGTCAGTATGATTCTTCCGATATACGTTCACTTTTCTGTGTCCTAACTATAGTCCTTTTATTTCAGAACTATGAATCATTTTTAAGCTGGAAGACAAAAGAAAAAGAAACGAAGTAGCGAATGCAATGTAAAAGTTTCATCCTTAATAAATAAACAACAAATATCTTGACTTAGAGCATTTGAGAAAAAAGTAGATATTCATAGAGATAAAATGAAATAACAAGTTGAATTTGAAGAACAAATGGTTTCAGCTGAACTACTTCTTGTGGAAAGAGGTGCTAGATGGCCTTGAGTTATGTTCTTTTCTATATGGAAGTACGTATCCAAATAAGAATTTTCTTGAAGTCTTTCCAGTGAGAAGGGTCTTCTGTCTGGGAATAAACATCTTCTCCTTACAAAATGCCATGAATATTAATTTTTCGTCATAAAAATGCTAATTTCTTAGGACGATTTTACTTTAAGGATTGTTATGTTTTCCATATTGATATTGCTCTTCAATTAAATATCTATCAATCCCTAGTCCATATCTGAAAGACTGACCTACTGATAAAAACATTCCCTAGATACCTCTATTATCATGAAATTATGTTAAGAATCCATCCTTTTGATGGATCATCAAAATAACTTGCCAAAGAGGTTGATAAAAATAGGCATTTCACTCATTTTCAGAAATATTTGTTTCAATTCCTCAGATGAAATATCAACCTTCAGTCAGTTGCCTGAATAACAGCATATCAATAATATGTCAGTTCAGAAGATTCCAAATGGCATCTCCTGTAAAACAAATCTGAGAAACATCAGTGCTTAAGAAATTATTCTAACCAGCATATATTTTCCTATAACTGAATTATTTTTTTGTCTAAAATTATTATTTTTAGTGGATGAAGCCTTCTATGGGCAGCTTTGGGAAGCCTCCCGATCACAGGCCCTGGTCCTCCTGGGGGACTTCAACCACCCAGATATCTGCTGGGAAAATCATAT
>JAUBOD010001059.1:63208-93861 GCA_032353885.1 Nothura maculosa
GAGACTAAGAGGGGACCTTATTAACATGTATAAATACATGAAGGGGGACTGTAGGGAAGAGGGGGCCAAGCTTTTTTTTGGCGGTGGCCAGTGATAGAACAAGGGGGAATGGGTGTAAGCTTAAGCACAAGAGGTTCCATCTGCAGATGAGGGCGAACTTCTTTACAGTGATTGTGACAGAGCAGTGGAACAGGCTGCCCATGGAGGTTGTAGAGTCTCCTTCTCTGGAAGTCTTCAAAACCCGCCTGGATGCCGCCCTGTGCCACCTGCTATAAGGTGTGCCCGCTCGAGCGGGACGGTTTGACTAGATGATCTCTAGAGGTCCCTTCCAACCTTATAGATTCTGTGATTCTGTGATTCTGTGATTCTGTCTATATGAATTAAGTATTATGGTTTACAACATTCATTGCTACATGATTTTGTTGAGTGTTGAAATGAAGACTCAACTTCTCATTAATCTAGAGAACTCCAGAAAGGTAATAATAAGTAAAAAGAAAAAAAAAAAGTGAGCTAATTCACAAGAATATAATCAATTTAACATAAGATTCTACACACATGAATGTGAATTTGACTAAAACAGTTTTATTTTCTTTTATTTGAAATCAAATACTAAAGTAATAGGGAAACTTTAGTTTGGATAAAATCTATCAGGACTAGAGTCACAGTTTTTAAGCTTTCATCATTTTTCTAGCTACCCAGATTTGTCATGTTCTGAGCCTCTAAACACAGAACTAAACTGTGGAACTTCCAAGAAGCAATTTTCTTCAGATCTTCAAAATGACAATGGTGGTTGGTAGTTTTCAGAAGTGTCCATCATGACAAAAACAGATACCTAGTGAAGTATGTTCTTAAAAAATGGAATTTTAAAATCTACAAGAAAGAAGACATTGAATATTTTTTTTTCCTTTTGCTAAAGGAGGTCAAACTGTTTTTTGCTAACTGCTAAAAAAGAATCTGGAGAATTAGCTAGCAAAGCTTAATCATTTCTCTTTGGGAAGCACATTGACCACACTTCTTCTAGTGAATTAAAACTTCATCTCCTGTGGAGAGTAGTCTGATAAGCCTTTGTATCCAGCATAATTGCTCTAAAAATGCTGCTGAGATGAGGGACATGAATTTAGAATACTGAATTTCAACAGTTTTATTCTGATTTTTATGGCTAAGAACTTGAATATGGATGGTCAAAAAAGAAAGATAGGTACAAGATAAGTAAAGAGACTGAAAGGGAAGCAGCTACTCAGTGTGTAAACACCTTCATCAATCACATACGTATTCAATACCTATAATTGTTCAAGTGCCCGGAAGTTCCTAGATTCTGACTGCGTTCAAAGGATTACAGAATATTATAATCAGCCAGGTATATGTTGGCATTGTATCTCATTTGCACAGAAGTTTTGACATCAACACCTTGTTCCTTACCCTTATAATAAATATCTCTATACATGCTTCCTACTACCTTTCTGGTTCTAATATGTATCCATTTGTACAGAAGAAAGCTGAGTTGTGGAAGTCTGAGATGAAAAACCAAGTAAAAAGAACTTTTAACTAAAAAATTCAAAGCTTAATTCAGAAATGCTTCTGATCAGCAGTGAATGGAATGCTATGTGACCAGTTGTATGTCAACTCAAGTATTCCAAAAAGAGAAGATTGCATCATATTCCTTTCCTCTTCCTCTTCAGTGTGTGGTCTCACAGCAATGTAGAACCTATCTAAATCTACTATTTAATGTAGAATCTATCTAAATATATGAATATAATTGACTCTGAATAATAATGATCCTGAATATATGATAATATTGACTGTAAACTGATTAGGGATTATCTATGTAATCAAACAAATAGCAACAACTTTACACTAAAAAAAAAAATCAAGATTCTACACACGACATCATTTAAATTGTTAATAAGAGGCTTAAAATAATGAAGAAATTGCTCCCTCCAGACATCACTAGAGTCTCAAATTAGCTCAAATCATGGTTAGTTTGGCCAATCTCAATAAAAGGTTTTCAGTGAGGTAGCTGCAACAGTTTTAGAAAACTTCCATAGTTTTTGTCAATCCCCTAATGGCAAAAGTTCTTAACAGAATCCTAGGAACTATAAATTTCAGCACAGTGTAAAATAATCAACATATTTTCTCTTTAGAACTGTAGCTAAGCACTTCAATATCCTTCTCACTGTGTTTCAATGCATCTTGCAGTGAAAATAACTAATGCTATCCAGGGGTCAACATATCTTTCATCCTAAATTATAATTATATTTTGTTAAATATTAATATCCAAAGTAAACTGACAGAAAGGCATTCCTATTCCCTTTAGTGCTTTCAAATATTTAAGATTTTTATATAAATTATGTCTCTCTATTTTTAAAGAGTTCACTAAGTCCCCTGGACTTCCACTTAACAAGATCAGTAGAAAAAAGTGGAAAACACACATACACACACAGAGTTTGTATTGAAAAAGAGTAAAACAGTAAAAGCAAAATAAAAATCATTAGCTTTAAATAAAATCTAAGATTCTACTATATTTCAGCTAACATCCTCAAACTTGGCATTCTTTCTGTGGTATAAGACAAAAGCTAGCACAATTCCTGACACTGAAATTGGAAAAGCAGATGTGTCAAAGTGTCATGGAACATCTCAGCAAAGTTGATTCCAACCATACTTTATTTATTTATTTATTTATTTATTTATTTATTTATTTATGCTGGCTTTGTTGGTATTTCACTCTCATGGACCTCTCTCCAATAGATCCTCCAGCTGCATCATGCCTGACTAAAAATAACTGCTGAAAGAAGAAGATTGCACTGAAAAAAACAGTTTGGAAAAATTAGGTCAGAAATGCCATGATTGCAATTATGGTCACGTTTACATTTCTACAGATCAGTTAAGCAACTCAGAAGGTTTGGGAAAATTTTGCAGGGAAACTAGAAGAATCTATATGAGGTAGGCAATGAAAGCCTATCTGGAACAAAGTTGAAAGTAGCAAATATCTGCAAATTGATTTTGATCTTTGTAGGAGTAATTTACTCTGTATGAATGAAGAATCATCCCCCAAATTTGGTCTTGATAAGCAGACATGTAAATATGCTTCTGTACACATTCATATGCATGTACACACATGCATGAACACAATGTCTTGTAGGGATGTTTTATGAGGAAAAGAACTTCAAATCACTCTAAAAAGGAAGGGAAAGAAAAGTGCAGGTGTCATTCTCACAGGGAGGATGCAAGAGCACACATACTTTATTTGAACCAAGTACTCTGATGCAGGTGCTTAAGTATAGGACATATAGACTAGTAATGACTTAAATAAGAGCCATTTTTAAGGCCATATTTAAGGTCTGCAGGATTTAATTGCTTAACTCATATGCAGTATAAATGATTTGCTATGATGTGGAACCTCAATCCTTCCCTATCTTCCATAAACTGAAAGTTCATTAAAGTTTGGTTCTTATAAACAGAGCTACCTTCTGTCACCTGCTCTGATTTCCTTTCTCTTCCATTCATAATGATTTTTCCAGAGGAAAAAAGAATAGGCAACAGTTACCTATTTCTACGTAGGAACATCTTGAATTTCAGGGAGGTAGCAGAATTTTACATTGTATTATGCATAGGGCAGCATTTATTTTTCAATATCCAAAATGCAAAAAAAAGGTCAATTTTTAAATATATATATATATATATATATATATAATTTTGAAATGAAAATGAATGCAGAAACAGAATGAGATTTTCATACTACTGAATATATATAACAATTGCTTGTCTTCATATTAAGAGTTAAAGTATACTGGTGTTTAATGAAATTGCTGCTGTAACTTGTGTTTTTACTGACACTGTTTACAGTTAAGCCACAGTGCATTAAGAACACCTTTAAGTGTGAAAGGCCATAGCCTAAATGCTCTGGCTTCAGTCAAAGACTGAATAATTTATTTCAAATCCCAACAGATCATGCAGACTTCATAAGTCATGAATTACTGTGCTCCAGGGTGATATTGCAATATTGCAAGTAAAAAAAAAAAAAAAAAAGATGTAATTTTGAAAACAGATTTTTCATGTTTTGCAATAGAAATAAAACAAACAAAAAATGCACTCCTCATTTGAAAGCAGTGAACTAGATACGCTGAAAACGCAACACTTACTGTTCAGATTTGCTTTTGCATTCTTCCTCCTCATGGCGAATTCTTAATTAAGTTGTAAGAAAATATCAACATTTCAGAGCTGACCAAAATCAGAAAATTATTTGGTCTCAAAAATTCAGCCAGACAATTTTTTTATAGTAAATTCTACAATATTTGTTTTTCTTTTCTTCACATTCCTAGGGTATTTGATCAGTACAGACTGACTTTCAGAACTTTTCAGGTTGTTTAGTTACAGTTGGTACTCCAGTATGTACTATAATGTAAATTGTTAAATATTTCTAGTAAGGGAACAGCAAGTACAAAGCATTTTGTAATTCACATAGCTTGATAATGGAAGCTCTTCAATAAAAATGGAAGAGAAGATTTAAAAGTGATTTAGTATATATTTTTAGATAAGAAGATGCAGATATAAGACACAGGAGCACCTTAAAAACCTTGTATTATAAAGTCATGCTCTGTATTTTATAGTTTAGGTGTGGTGTGATTTATCTTCAAGTGCTGCATCAATATAAGCAGCATAACACTTTGGAAATGGTTTAACATCTGTCACTCATCCCTGTTTTATTTAGACACCAGTCTAAAGCCAGTCCTAAAAATTGATGGTTTTTGTAAGACCCATTGATTTTAACTACGTTTTGCAGTGATTCATGAAATGCTTGCTTTCTGCTATTCTCTTAAAGAATAAAATAGTTTTGTCTTACTGCTTGTTTCCTTCATATCTTTCCTGAATATAGTTCCTGTATGAATTAGAGATAGGTGGAATGAGGAAAGAGTAGTGGATTTAACTCACTATATTAAAGAAGTGGCCATGTGTTACTTTCTCAAAACTTTTGAGAAAGCAGAGTGGTTCTGTTGTCTTTTCTAGATTTGGCACTAGGAATATGGCTGTATAGGCAAGAAAAAACTACTCACATATTAATCTTTCATATTGAACAGCAGGAGAAAGTATATCCTAGGAAAAATAGCAGCAGCTGCTGGAATCTTTCAAGTTATATGTAGAAAAATAAAAATATGGAGAATGCTAATTGCAAATTGCTTCCAAAATATTTTTTAAATCAGTAAGTATAATGACTTTTTCAATCCAACTGCTTCAGATGAGATACATCTGTTCATAATAGGTCAGTTGTGAAAGATTTAGGAAAAGAATTTATGGCTGAAAGTATAAAAAGGGAAGTTATGCATCAAATCAAATGAGTTTACTTGAATTTTAATGTTTTAATGCATCTTACATTAAGATTCACAGTGTAATGCCACTTTAAAGAAATCCATCAGAGTCAAATGCTCCTGTCTAAAACAAAATAAAAAAAAAATAAAGTAACTTGATTTTGTAAAAATTTGGAAATGCAGATGAGACAAAAGACTAAATTAGCTAGTTACATCTCTTTGTTTCACCTCTAAAGTTGGAAGTGCAACCTGAAAAAAAGCAATAGCTTGCTCATATTTCCAGTTTTCTTAACTTCTTTCTATAAGAGATGTCCAGCTATATGTAGTATCTAAGTATAAGACAGCCTTAAAATGTAAGTCTACATGGATTTTGTAATAAATTATGTTCTGATAAGTATTTCTGAATTGACCTCTTTGGAATATTTCACCAAACTGTAATGTTAATCAATATAAAAGTTTGCTTCAGAGCAATTCTGCTAAAGTACTGAATCCCTATGTCACACTTCACAGAATCTAGTACATTAACTAGAATCTAGTACTTATTGATCACTGTGTTATTTTCTATTTTAACTCTCCTCCCTTAAAATTTTAATTTTCTTAGAAAAAATGACTATTTTAATAAGCTTTTAAAAAATCAAATGGCTATTTTTAAAAAATTCTACTTATTTTGAATTCACTTGGACACTAAAAAAAAATCCATCTTAATTCATATGAAAACTTTTGGAATACTTGATTTATTTAACTATGTTTCTCTTAATATGTCAACTCATTATTCTGATAATACAGTATTTTCAGAAAGAGCAAGACATTCATTTCAGATGTGTTCCATCTAATTAGCATCTCTTCTTTTAAGACTGCAAAAATTAAACCACCACAGGAACAAGTATATTCCTTTGTCAGTTTTATTTGAATTCTGATGGCTGTAGTCATAGCCTTAGATTTTTAAGGGACTGAGGGCAAGGTCTGCCCTCTATTCTTGTTTCATTCATCTTCTTTCATAAATTCAATACTGTGTATATTTTAGTTAATTCCAAGCTCTCTTTTGAAAATAAGTAAATAATTTTTTTGGAAAGGAAAGGAAGGCACAGAGTACAAGATTTTGAACCTAGAAGGACTACTGTCCCATGAACTATTGAATCAATGTATAATATAATCTTCTTGGGGAAGTTTTGGGGATAGTGAATAGTGTTGAGGCAGCCTTCTAGGATCCACTCTTTAACAGGACAGACTGGATACTGTTAAGGGAAAGCTGAGCAGAGGCTGAAGAGCTGTGCTATATATGACTGCATTATGGCATTTGCTGATGTGTGCATGAGACAGGTGAGAGTGAGTGTTTGTAAAGGTCTGAAGTACAAAGCATTTTGGAATAGCTTTCATGTGGTGATGTGATCTTGTATGCGTGATGGATGTGACTTATTTGCCCCAGTAGACTGAAAGCCTTCCCAGAAAAGAGATTGCACTACAGAGTACCAGCAATGTAGGATACTTTCAGATCACCTTCTGAAAGATATAGGGATGTAGCCTTCAAGAACATGCATGCAAAATATTCTCAGATCTTGCAGATTCCTCTTCCATCCCCAAGGTCAAATCTCTAATCTGCTTGATGTACAAAGCCATGCACAGCAGTTGTGGTAGAGATTTCAAGTGCCAGATGGGAATTTTATTACACACAGTTTACTGAGCTCTGCAGACAAATCTCTTGAAATATCTTAGTTTCTACACATCATACTGTCTCTGGGAGTTTATGTCATTTCCCTTTAAGTCTAGTCCCATGCAGTGTGCCAATTCCAGTCTTACCATAGAACATTCTGCAGCAACACACATTTGTTCAGCTTGGCCTTAACATGTATTTTTAAATTCCTCAACTGATGTGAAATCATTCTTGGTTTATACTGGTACAAACAAAATCAGAAATACATTTGAAATAATGGAGTTATCAGAAAGCTAATATCAATCAGAAAAGGAAGGAAGAGATTCAAGAGATAAAACCCAGCCATATCAACTACATGTCAATTATGTCCAAAAAACTTGTTAAGTATCTTGTCACTTAGTCTATCTTTTCACAAACAGAAAGGCAGAAATGGTGCAGTAGAAAAACAAGTTTTCTTGAAGGCTAGGGAAAAGCAGATTGTATTCACTCAGTCTAATGTATCTAATTTCAGAAATATTAGATCCTCACCAACATATACTGAAGATATTACACATATATTACATATATTTGTATATATACATAAAAATCCAAATCATTTTAAGAAGATTTTTTTTTTGTTAATTGATTACTTATAAACTCTTAATCGCAGCTCATCTAATTTTGTGGATTTTAATCCCTATTATTTTGCTAATTCTACAGTATGAAATAATACAAATGAAATAAATTAATGTTAATAAAGTAGCACAAACAACAAAACAATCCATTTTCAAAGAAGATGAAGACTATTCTTTTCTGTAAATGATATAACTGGAATTTTCAGCTTCTTTGTCTAAATCAGTCTGAATTGACTACAAAATATATCAGGCATATGGATTTCCTGCAACTCCCCACTATACACTGACAAGGTTTGACTGAAGGCAAAATTGGCAGATGGCAGGAGACGAGAGGAGCCTATCTGTGAAATGGAAAGAACTGCAAAAAGTGAGAATATTTATTTTCTTTTGCCATATTATTCATAAAATTATATTTTAATTTCATCAGAATATCCGTGAACTAGGAAAATACCCCAGTAAGAAAAAAAAGAGAACATTACAAGACAAATTTCCCAAATACTGAAACAAGATATATCTTTCTTACTGTGATATTGCTCATTTCATAAAAAGTGCTTCTGGAGCTCTTCTTTGTTTTGATGTGTTACCACAATACCTTTGAGGTTTTATGTTGATCTGCAGGAGTGTTGAGAACAGATTTATTTAAATATTCAATAGACCGATTCTCCAGAAAAGAGAGTTTCAAAAGAAATATTATGATTACAAAAATCTACTGCAAATAAAGATCTTTTCTGTTGATCAGTAGATGGCAAGCTCGCTACATGCAGCTTTCAGAAAATGTTCTCCTATAGGCATTTACAATGAGACTGTTGTGTCATATTTCAGATATCACTAAATTCACCATATTTAACTTCAAGTAGAAATGATTTATGTATAAAATGCTCTACATATAAAATATACCTTGTAAGAAATGCTCTAAAGATATAATGATTAATTATTATATGTGGTTATCTCCTTGACCTATTTTTTATCTTAATTGTATTCTTTAATTCTTTAAAGTTTTTATTATTATTTACAAAAAAAATGCCATTCTTAATAATGGTACTTTATTCCTTAACTTCCATATATACATGTAAACAAGTTTGAATTTCCATATGCTTTAAACATAAGGGCTTGTTCACAATTAAGAGATTCTAGATATATTTTATTAATTAATAGGCTTTCAGGAAATCTGAAATACTTTAGGTTTTGGATTGATTTTGCTTTGTTTTGTTTTTGTAAAAGTGATTTTCTTCAACTGTAGCATAATATAGAACTTTGTTATTGTAGTTGTTCTACAGCAATAATCAGAGAGAATTTTTTGCTTTTGTTATAGAGGTGGAAATAGATTAATAGCCTCTATGACCTTTGCTGGTCTTTCCTGTTACTTTCCAGTCTTTCTTCTCCAGCAAAGCAGGATTATCTAATTTGGCTTTTTTTTACAAAAAAAAAAAAAAAAAAGTAGCTGTCTCTACAGTTTTTTTGATGTCTTAATATATGTAAGATGGGTGCGAAGCCACTGATTAGTTCATATTAGTTAATCTACAGTAGTTTCTGCATAGAGTTCATCTGACTCATGGTAATAAATGAAAGTCCTTTCATTTGAAACTATTGAGACTGAGAAAAAGTTTAACCAGATAAATTAAAAAAAAAAATTGTTTTCAAATATATTTTTGAATTTTAGTTGCTATAGTAACAAGACATTTCTTCTTTGCTGTACATTTCTTTACAGTATACTCGGAGCTCTATGTGACAAAACAACATTTTTACAGTCTACAATTTAGTCTCAAATAAAAGATTTTCCCCCCTCTGGGAGAACATGATTAGACTGTTCTTACAGAGCTTCTAAAAGTTAGGGGTCTGTCAGCATTTCTATCTTATTTTCTAGGGTTTATGACCTACTTACAAAACTTCTTTATGGAAGTAGGCTTAGCATATTTGTCTCCTCCTGGAAACAATCTTCAGTATTTTTAATCAAAACTTAAGAAATCCATTTCACAGCTTAATTTATAAGTAAATTAAAAAGAGTAGGCTAGAGCAATGACTTCTGTGACAGATACAAGTTGTGCCAGCTCATAACTTGATTGTGTGTGTGTTGTGCTAGATAAAAAACTAATAGACAGAACAAGGATAGTGTCCAAAAAGGAATGAAGGAATAAATGTAGTTGAGCTAGTAAAAACACACTCCCTTATTTAAGGCCTCTACAGATCTTTTCAGTGTTTCATGTACACACTAAAGCATATTAGCATATCAGTCTATTTGAGTAACATTGTTGATAGTATATTTGCAGTTATAGGAGCTTAAGATTTAATTTCAAAAGCAATGCAGATACTTAAATCTTTCACAGATGTTTAGATTATTTTGGATCAAATAATTAGTGGTTAAATAACAAAATATATCTTAGGATCTGGACCTGAACACACATATAATGGCTTAATAATATAAACAAAGACTCTAAATTTCCACTGGCACCAATGGCAACCAGTCATCTTACCTGGTTTGGTGCTTCTGAAAGACTAACCATGCTGCTACAAGTATTGAGTTTTCTAAGTTAGTCTGTCTGGCTACAATGTAAGCATATCTGTAAGAGCTTTAATCATTTTTAAGCACTGGAAAATATACTTTTCATTCTCAACTCTGATTTTCTTTATAAAATGATAGGATATCCTTACATAAACAGACTTGCCCTGGTGGTTAATTTTTCAATTTAAGAATGATTTCATTAAGAGATTAAATGTTTTCAAAAAGACCTCAGGGATTACAAATAGTTAGCTCATATAGCATTGATTTCTTACTGCAGTTTCTTCTTTACCAACAGTGAGAATTCAAAAAGGAGATTTTTTTGTAGCCTGCCTTTCATGATATCTGGATACTAAGAAACAATTTTTTTCTATACAGAGATTAATCTAAAAGGACTTCGAGACCGTACATCTATCGTTCCAGCTTTCTGCCCTACATTTGTATTAGAAAAAAAAACAGGAGTATAAATAATATGGCATCTCAAGTGATTATCCTTTTTTAGCAGATATTTAATCATATCTATCAAGGCCTCATATAGGAAGTGACAGAGATTGATATAAGTCATGACATTAGGCAGAGAGGGCAGCACCAAACCAGTCAGAAGCACATCAACAAGTGAGCCGGTCCTTTTATTGGACCTTGGCTGATAAGAACAGTAATAGTTTAAGTAGTTGTAATTTGTTTAAGATGTGTTAAGGTATGTATAGTAAAACTTATTAAAAGCCAAGAAACTGAACATTTACAGTAGGAGTTACATAGAGTAACATATAGTACGAGTGTGACATTTCAATTTCTTTCATTAAAGTATCCTGTTTTCAATGAGGTTTTAGAGTTCACACTTCAGTGAAGTGAAAGTGACATAGGAATCATGAGTTTCCAGCTTTGCTATTGTTGTTTGAATAGGAAGGTCTTCATTAGTGCTTTACTAATGGTTGTGATGGCTGTATCTTTCCAGTGGAAAAGGTCATCCTATTACAAAAACACAGGCACAGCATTTTCTGAACATTGTTGCATGCAGCCGAATCCACCATCAGAGGATTCACCACTTTTCTCCCCGTTGTTTTCTTCTTTTGTGTGGAATCCTGACATTTTTTGGACTAATGTGTTGAAAGTTTCCACAAGACACTTACAAACTCTATAGCCTTGTTCCTGTTGATACTTCCTGATTAAATCAATAGAGGGAATACATAGGAATTTTGTAATAACAAACCTTTGATCTAAACCTTTGATCTGAGTGCTAGTGGACACTCAGGTGTTTATGAAGTGTTTTAATGAATGTAAGTGCTGCTTGGTTAGCAGAGTTTCAGATATTTCAGTATTGCTTAGATATACTCAAGAAGAGGGAGGGTCAAGTTATGGCAATTTGCTTCTCACTTGATTAAAGGATTGTAGAGATATAAGTTCATCTGCTACAGCTTGGGAGCCCTCTGACACCCACTCACTCCCAAAGGAGAAAGGAGAATACAAAATTAGTTCCCATTCCTCTCCAATCATGATGCAGGCTGCGTACTTCCTAACTCCGCTCCTGCATGAAGGCCATCACAATCTAGTTCTCTGAAAGCATTACAGCATCAGCAGTGTTATGGAAACCTTACTGATTCAATATTATTCTTTATTCTTTTATAGATTTTGGTGGAGGGGTTTGGGAGGAAGAAGGAAGGGTGAAATTTTATTAAGAAATGAAATTTGTAGGAGGAAGAAAACTATAGAAAAGAAACATTAGGCCAGTCATAGAAAACCAATTAGAGAAAGGAAGACATTTTTTTTTCATTCCCATAAAGCAGCTTGGTTATTTATTGCTCCCTTAAGGCAGAGCTCTGCTCTGAAAAGCAACTGTAAAACCAGCATCATGGGGTTCCTTCTCTGTGGCTTCATTGATTCTGCATCACACTTGCTCATTTTTCTATTTTTTTCTTCTTCTAAGTGTCAGCTTCAAGAATTAAATTGCTCTTATGCTCCTAGAGACAACCTCAGACTTTGCTTGGTCACAGATTAATATTAGCTATGAATATTTTTCAGTCCAAAGGGTAGCCTTCATTACAGTAGGGCAGTCTCACCAGAGGGTAATATCGAAAGCTAGGCTGCATAGATGCACACAAGGTCACCATTTAGCCTGAAGGATGTCAAGTCCCAGTGTATTACCCAAATAGCATAAATAATCAAATAACATTATCCTGTTACAAAACTTCGTTGAGAAGAAAGACTCTGGTCTCATATATCGGTTAGGTGGTATGAGAAGAAAGAACAAAATCCAAATGTTTGCTAAACGGCAGTCAGGAAAAGAAGAAACAGTTTTATAGGAAAGAAAAACATAAGTTGTAAATCAGATCAATGATATGCATCATCTATTTTTATTTTTTTTTTCCAAAGAATGATTTTCACTCACTTTGAGCTAAGGGAATATTCTTCCCTCACTCATCTGGTGCTATGTAAGCTTCAGCACATTCATTTAATAATTTCTGATCTTTATGCAGAGTCAGAAACAGTGTGGTAAGCAGTTGTGCAGAGTCAGAAATCATGGTGATAGAATTATGGGGTTATTGCAGGTAAATTTCCTATGTATATTCTTATTTAATGAAATTTATGTTCCTGATCTTAAAATCATTAATAATTTTAGAAAAAAATGATCTGACAGAGATTCTGTAATTGAATTAGTTATTTTAATTTTTTTATCACTTTAACTTAAAACTGAGCAGAAACTGAAGGAATATTCCCAAATTTTCTTGGATATATATATGGTTTTGAATTACATACTTTAAGAATTATACTTAATGATAATGGTTTAAAATACATATATTAATATATAATGAAACCTAGATTTTTTTTCTAAATATGTAACAAGATCAAGAAATGAGAAAGATTTAAACATAATTTAAAAGATTTAAACATAATTTAAAATGAGAAAGATCTAAACATAAGACATAAATACTCATAAAAATATGGGAAAAAATCCTGATTTTGTATGACACTGTTTGTTTGTTTGTTTACTTTTTATGAAGAGATTTTCTCCAAGTAGTGGATAACTTTTAGTAAAGATTACTACTATTTAGCTAAGAATGGCCTCTAGCAAAATTAATAGGTAAAGTATGAGAGTATTTACTAATTGTTTGTTGTGGGGGAGAGAATAGATAAAAATGTGAAGGTAGCTTTAAGCATACTGTAGAATACATTTCAAGCCATATAATATTCTAAAAAAATATTTCTTTACCAAAATCAAGAATTCACTTTACTGCATACATAGCACAGCCCACACGTCTATACCCATGGCACTAGCCACTCACCTAAAGCTGTAACACTGAATAGGATGACAGTAGCTTAGGCACAAACAATTTTTTTTCTTTTCTGCCCAAGAAAAATCTGTCTATTCCTCTATATAGGAATGTTTGGGTGCCATATATTTGCTGTTGTTTCCTCACAGCTTTTTATCCTAATCCATATTATGTATATATATGTGATATAAGAGTAATTAAAATTCAGCTTTTTCCAGAAATGTTTGGACATGTTTTGCATACTGCACACTTTATTCTTTCCTTATTATTTATCAGCCATTTGACACATACTGAAAATTCTTGCAAAAGCTGTTTCCAGATTGAAAGGTAGAGGGCTTTTATGAAAAGCTGACAGTGTCAAAAGCTCTATAGCTGTAGGAGACTGCTAATTGTATATTGCAAAGCTAGTTAATAACTTTGAATAACTGCAAAGCTAGTTAATTTTCTTAATGAATGCCTTTAAGTACTTTTTAAACAGGATCAAAACAGGAAATCATGCTGAGTGACCCTCATTTGACAACCACTTCTCAGGCAGACAGGAAATATCAGACCTGATCTCTGATTTTTCAAACATGGATGTTTCTAGGTTTCTGCAAATCACAGTTTCCATGAGGAAATAAAAAGGCAGTTGCTGGGAGGAAAGCAAAAATCAGGACTTTTATCATGACCTGGAGAGATAACCACTTCCAATGAGAAGTGGCATAGTGTATCCCCATATTTTCATTACTTGAAAATATGGATCATGAGTGCTTCCTCCTCATGAGTTTCTTATGTCTCCTAATCTCTAATGAAAGTTTCTTTGACTTTTTTTACCTAGATCATATATTTTTACACTGGCAGACATGGAAATAAACAATTCTATAGATAGTGTGACTGGAACATGCCCCAGCAAAAATTTGCTCTTGAATGGAACTCCATAGGTTTTTGGGGAAAAAGAAAAAAGAAATCAGGCAACCTTCCAGGGTCATTGTTCTAAACTTTCTGCCAGGCAGAAACTGCTGGGTGGGAGGGAGAGACTGGCCTTTTGCCAGACTCTGGTGGTCCAAGGTAGTGAACATATTTGTTCCTCTACCTCTTTCATCAGCTGTGCCTTCAGAGAAGAGAGCAAAAAAAGAGAGTTTCAGGTACTGAGTCCTAGTTTAAACCAATTAAGTGCCCAAGTATCAAAGTCAGAAAAAAATCACAAGTCCTGTTCAGCATTTCCAGCCAGTTCTCAGCATCCTTATGCTTCTTGTGTTAGAAATATCACTCTTGTGTTGCTAATTCCCTCGTATGATATATAGGGAACTGGATGGCCTCACTGCATACTGTCCTTGGAGCTAGTGTATTAAAATGCAACTTAAAGACATTTGCAATTCAGATATAACAAGATTCTTTTTGGATCTGATCATTAAGAAAAAGGACATAAATCTTTTTATCAATTATAAAAACCTCTTCTCTAGCTCATATACCAGGCCTGGGATTTAAGGTAAAGGGAATTTTTTTTTTCAAAGAAAGTACTTAACTAAAAAACTAATCATCTAATACAAAACAACCATTTATTCAGTGACATATCTAAATATATCAATTTTATTCTCAAGGGTAGATTTTTTATATATTTGTATTTTATACTCACTTTTCATATTTATTGACTGAATATCTATATCAAATTCAGAATATGCCTACTGTGTTTACGTTGAATATTATCTACTAATGCAGTGACATACAATTGAAAAGGGTCTAGCAGACTAGCAGGATTTTCTGTTTAGTGAAACATTAATCAATAAACCAGTGGAAAAAAAAGGCCAAAGTGGTGTGTTGAAGGTAAAAGCTTGTGATTGTTTTTGGTTAATCCATTTTTCCCCCTTGACTATAATTAATATTGTTTAGGCTGTATTCCACTTCCCTCTCTTACTTTCAGATTACTGTCTTATGACTCCAATTAATGCCAAAATTTTTCAGGACCCTGACAACAAGGAAGGCTGATGCCATAGAACGAGTTCATCAGTGGTGAGAGGGCCTTCACTGAGCCCTTGATATGAATGGAAAATGAATGGTGTTGAATAGCAAATGTATTTTTTTGTTTCTTTAGCTAATGGAGGATAAAAACTCACCAGTAGGGTTTACTTTATCAGAAAACACAAATACTATTACTTATATATTATCAGAGTAAATTGCATGTTTTATAACCTGGATATAAAGATTTTTCGTTTTTTTTTTTTTTTTTTTTTTTCTGATGAGAATAATTCTTAATACTAGAAGCAAAAGCACATTTTATTTCTATGTGTTATATTTAAGAAAATCAATCTAAGCACTTTTGTGTCCTTTGCCAGTTGGTGCCAGTTTCAGGTGTTTTATTTTATAATCTAATAGCATACTATCAGTAACCTACTCAGGAGTAAGCCTAAGGGTCATCAAACATCAATTCTTTCAGTATGCTAGAATTTCACAATATATTTGCCTAATAACAATTTAGTACCATTATAAAATCAATATTTTATGATAGCACACATTTCAGATTTTTCCTGTGGTAAAAGATTGAGTAAGGATACCTTTCTAGTGGTTAGCAGATTTCATGAATTTAATTTCATCTCATTTAAAGAATGAAATACAAGTTGTCTTGCTAGAGTGTTTGATTAAAAATTCTGTAATTACTGAAATGTTTTCCTTTCTTTTGAATATGGACTATTTCACTTTTCTACTACAATTAAAGCTCATTCAAAATACAGTAAAAGATAAGGAAATTTTAAGAGATAATATAAACCAGTGAAGCTCAAGTCTTGTGTCAGAGATTAATATATTTAAAAGACTGAGAAAAGAATGTAACTGAAACAAAAATCTTCCTAAAGTACACTCTGTCCAGGTACTCCAAAGTAAGAAGGAGGAAACATTGCACCAGCGATAAAGAATCACCTTCGCTCTCACCTTTTCTCCTCATGTCCTGCATTAATATGAGGCATCCAAGTTTATTCTAAATCTCTAAACATCTAGTATTATATATCTTTCCTTTGGCCATAAGTAGTGACTGTAACTCCTAGAATTAGCCATCCTTAGACTCTTGCTGTATTTCAATTGTGCAGATTTTCAGGACCAGCATCTAGTGATGATCATCAATGTTTTACAGACATTGGGGCAAGGCAATGTTAGGGGAAGAGAGTAGCAAGGGAGAAAGAATCATTTAGTTCTTTCATTTAGTTCTTTCTCATACTTTACTCACTATATATAAAGAGTATAGCTGTTAGGCTAAATCTTTGTTAGATTCAGGATGTCTCATCTCTGGTTGAAAATATTGCTATAATGTCTAAAAATAATAGATTTTTAAAGAAGAAATTAGCGCTTAATTACAATGCTTCCATCTTGAATTAGTGGTTTCTATCCAGAAACTTTCATTTATTAAACAGATTAGACTGTTTAATATAAATTACTTCAAAGGAAGCTTAAATATCAAAATATCATTGCACTGAATGTTGAGCAAACATATCACAAAAGATCCTCCTCAACAGTTTTGTTTTTATTTTCTCCTTCATAGTATGTATAAGATTCTTTCAATATTTTTGTTTAAAAATTTAGGTAAGTACCTCAAAAAATACAGCAATCTGATGAAATGCAGACAAGTATACCTGAGCAAGCTGTCTAGACTCCCTGTGCTGTCCCAGTGCTGTCTGGAGAGGAAAATATAATTCCTACTGTATGATTTCTCTCAGTCTGCACTTATCATCTAAATAGGTCACTTCAGATATGCCCTGGAAGTGCTGATTTCTCCAGTGAGTAAAATTAAGCATATGTATACCTTTGGGGCAGTTAAGTGAAATGAATCCCATGTCTTGAACCAGATTTAAGGCAATTAGGTACACAAGATCTAAGAGTGATCAGATCAACTTAATCTTCCTGTAGTAGCTTAAAGCATTGCTCTTTATATCTATTGCAGGAGTTTGCTTGTACTGTATAGTCAAGAGAATGTTTCCTCACCCTTTAGCCCCTCAGCCTCCTCTGGCATGTTGCAATAAAATGTAATTCAGGTCTTGCTTTTCATCTTGCTCAGTAATATTTTACTATAATGTACGACATTCTTTTTCTTGAGTATTTTCTGAAGAAATAAGAATCAAGAGAAATTTAGTGAAATGTTCCCAACATTTGCATTAATATTTTAACAGCACATTAGAGCTTTCATGGTCTAGAGTATTTTAGGTCTAAAGCCAATGGAACTGCACTGATGAGGTAGATGTAATGTCACTGATGTATCTAAATATATACCTAGTTTGAAGGGCAGCTCCACTGGTACTTAACAAGCTAATTATATTGACTGATAAAAGTGAAACGTTTATGTGTTTCTAATGAATTGGGATGGGGTTATTTCCACTCTTTGTGCTAAGGAACATATTTAAGTAGATCTGGTAAGACTATGAACTAGGCCTCTAATCAATTAAATTTTGTCAGAATTTCAATAGCTGTTGTTGGACGGCTCACAGATAATTTACTTTAAGACTATCTTTTCCTTTTTTCCTTTTCTCACTACCTAATCTTACGACTCCAGTTTTAAGATGTTGCTCAAAAGGACACATATTACTCCTCCTGATTAAACTGTATTGTGACTTTGAACCATATATTGAACTATATTGTGGCTTCTTCAATGAAAGTCTTTCATCTCTTCTTCTTTTATATATTGATTTCAATTTACTTTCATTATAAGACCTAGCCAGTAGAATTTGCCTTTCAGGTCCAGGTTTATTTTTCAGTGGGAAGGTGATATAAGACAGGTTCAGCTTTTTCTCAGTTGTGACAGGAGGAGAAGCACTGGAAATAGACTGAAACGCAGGAAATTCCACCTGATTTTCAGAAAACATTTCTGAAAATATTGTAAGAATGGTTGCACATTTCAATAGGTTGACAGGAGAAGTTGGGGTTTCTCTGTCCTTGGAGATATTCAAGACCCTACTAAGCATGATTTTGTGACTCCCTGTGATAGTCACTTAGTGGTTCACTTGTATAGTTTATGGATGTCAATTCAGTACTGAACAGTTTAGCCCCTGAACAGGGGACTGCAGAGGACAGTCATTGTATTGGAAAAAGTTATTATGATTTATGGCTTGATCTAGTCAGTGAAGTATATTTCTATATAAATAACATCTAGTTGTTAGTATATATATTGTTCTTTTGAAACTTTGTATATAAGGACTGGTATTGTTCTGGAGAATACATGCAAAAGCATGCATTCTGCAAGCAGAACAGACAAAGGCCCTCTGTTCTCAGAAGAGAGTTTAGCAGCCTAGAAAATAAGACATGTTATACTGCTATTTTAGACCAAAGAATTAACTTAAATTGTCATGGCATTGATAAATTAGTATGATACCTGTTTATGGATATGGAGACAGTGGCTTTCACACAATGACATTATGAACCTACTAGATATAAACTCAATCTGTGGGGAACTCTGTACGAAGATCTGACAGATTATTTTTTTGGTAGCACTCTATATTACCTGAAAGCAGCTGTACTTCCTCTGAGGTGAAGTTTTGCTGTCAGCTTTGTGTTAAGCTACACTTCAGGTTGGACCAAAACAGCCTGTCCTCTCTGGCTGGGATAACCTGTCCAAAAATAATGCACAGTTGACTATACTTCATGGTAACTTATCTGGTACTAACATACGGAAAAAAAATCCACATTGCATTGTAAATAGGGAGTATAAATCCAACTCAGTGCATGTGTTGGTTTATTAGCCAAATCTGCATTTTTAACATTACTCCTAATTTACTGCATGACATTGTTTTCTGTTCAGACTGTTTTGACATTCAGTAAAGCAGAGAATCAGCTGCTTGTTTCTATCACAGTGATAGCCCTGCCACACAAAAAGTCACATAAAAAAGGAAAGAAACTCTGAATATATTTCCCTGCTGTATTCTTTATATGATGGATATATGTATGTGTGTGTATACATACATATATATTGATCTACAATATTATGAATAGAGCGAAGTACGGTAGAAAATATGTTCTACCTCCAGAGCATGTATTCTGGGGAGCTCCGAGACATTGATGGTAAAACGAGATTCCTAGGATATGATCCCTCAAATGTAAATATATGCTATTCACACATCTACTCTGCACAAATCACGCTAGGCCCTCTCTATGGTCTGTAGAGGAAGCTAGGCATCTCCAGAGTTTGATTTTTCTGGACTATTTTAGATATATCCTTTAAGATGTGACAAAGATCATAAAAGTGCTTTATTTTTACTACAGAGTACAAAAGGAGTTTAGATAACCTCCTTAGATATAAACAATCAGTTTAGAGACCTTTACATTTGGTCAGATGAACGCTGCACATTAATTTTTATCTATGTTCTGCACAAGGACTTCCATTCAACTGAGAACAAAACATTAACCATTATGATTTTTTAATTCTGTTCAAAACAGTACACTGATTTTAAAACATGATTAAGTAGTGAAAAAATATGCAATAAATATGCATGAGATGATTATATGATGGCCTGGACTAGTAGTAGATAGGGATAGAAAAGGAAGAATGATATTTTTAAGAATTAGTTACTCTACAGTATGCTGTATCAAAGTAAGTTTTTATGTGGCAGCAAAATTAGCATTTCACTACAGCCATTTAACATATGTTCATTTGTGATGCTATACAGTACTGAAAACAAACAATTCAATAGAAAACAACCACTGTACTGGTTGTCAAGAATGCTTTCTTGTAGTGGTCAAGAATGCTTTCTTGGTAAGTAAATGAAGCTTTTTTGTTTTGTTTTGTTTTTTTGAAATACAGAAGCTTAATCAAAGATGCTAAACACATTACAAATGAGATAACTTGCCTGCAAAAAAGACTTGCCATGATTTTTATGTCACAGGGATGTATTGGAGAAAAAAAGAAAGGGCAAAAGACACCTGGGTGTCATTTTTGGTGTGCAGGCAGAGTGCAAAAGCAGATAATCTTTAATTCATCTCCAATGATTCTCAACAGTATAGTTAAGTGAACTCCTATTTGGTATTGATTTTAAGACATGCATGATTTCTCTAAGGAGAAAGAAACTTTGTAAAACTATCTAAAATTTGCAGAGGAAACACCAAACTTTTAATATCTTTTGTTGTGTATATAAATGAAGCATCAGAAACTTTACAGACAATTTCTATCATTAACTTTCTTTGATTCTTGTGCATATTATTAATTGATTCCAGAAGCCTTCTAACTGTACAAGATGCACAGATCAAAAAATAGATTCACAAAATGATTTAAGTAATGTGATATTTAATATTTATATGACTGAGATTAAGACATCTGGCTTGGTGGCGCATTAAGTGGCCCATTCCAGTGTATTAAGAGAATTAGATTCTTCAGAAAAAAAAACAGAATGCTGAAAGAGAGTTGTAGAGGTTACTTAAGCTATCCAATAAAGAGATCCAGAGTAAAAAGCAGTATCTTCATTCTCACTTTTGGTTTTTTGGTTCTTGGATATCTAGCTAAGTGCTAAGAGGACCTACTTCCTTTTATTGAAGCAATCAAAAAAAAAAAAGATTTTTTTTTTCCTTAAAAAGCTGAAGGAAAGAATAATCCTTGTCTTTTTCCATAAACCTGCTAGAGCAGGATTATCCTATAGCCCCCCTTCCCAACTCTCTGTCTCCACATGCATCTTTTTGCACTAAGGTTCACAGTTCTTAGAGGACTGCCTGGGTCATGGATATGTAGGCTTCTTTGATGGAAAAAGCAGACTGAGATAGTAGAATGAAACGGGATCCTGGCCTTCATCAGATAGAGGGAGCAAATGATCCTGCCCCTCTACTCAGCTCTGATGGGGCCACACCTGAAGTACTGTGAGCAGTTCTGGGCTCCCCAGGACAAGAGAGATAAGGAGCTTCTAGTGTAGCGCAACACAAGAGGCCCAGTGTAGAGCAACAAAGATGATTAACGGACTGGAGCATCTATGGGAGAGGAAAGACTAATGAGCTGGAACTGTTTAGTCTAGTGAAGAGAAGACTGAGAGGAGATTTGATCAATATGTATAAATACCTGAAAGGTGAATGCAGGGAGGATGAGGCTGAACACTTCTTGGTTTAGAACAAGGACAACGGGCAATGGATGCAAGTTGAAACACAGGAAGTCTATCTGCGTGTTGCATCCATTTGAATGCAACTCTTTGCCACATGCTCTAGGTATCCCTGCTGGAGCAGAGGCTTGGACTAGATGAGCTTTAGAGGTCCCTTCCAACCATAACCATTCTGTGATTCTGTGATTCCGTGAATGCTGTTCACATGAGCAGAAAATGATTAATAATACCTTGGACCGAAGACAAAGAACAGAAATCATTGTTTCTGTTCAATTAATATGAAATCACAGACTTCACTTTTGCTAACATCATTTTTCATTCATTTTGCATTTACAAATTCCTTCATTTAGTGCATCTGAACTCTCAGATAAACATTCTAACCACAAAATAGCGTGTACCTAGGGTATATCTTAATTTTTCTTATGCAAAACAGAGAATTTTCCATATGAAAGAAGAACAAATAAATGAATCACTTTTTATTTTATATTACATTAACTGTTTGGGTAAATATGGGAAAATAGACTTTAAAATAGACTTTATACACTTTTAAACTTCAATAGAACTTTCTGATATTCTGATATCTTAGATAAACTATGGAAATACTGCGTAGATGAAATAACTACATATTAGATGCAAAATTTATAAGTATAGAGTAAGAGAACCAATTAGGATCTGGATTTGCCTTATACCCTGCAAACAAGATTGTTGTAAGAACTGTAACTTTTATCATTGAGCCATTGTCTGTGACATATTTGCCTCTTGGTCACAATTTGCAAGTTCTTCAAAAATAATGACAGAAGCAAAGAAAGAAGAGATGAAGACAGCCCAATCTGGAGAAAAGAGTCCTTCTATTCAAAGGAGCAATAAAATAAAATATATATGTAATGCAGTTACATAAATTTTAAATTTGCAACTTTAACATTCTGTATTTGAATTTTAATGAGCTTAATAATGCAAAAACTGTACAAAGCCATGTTTTAATTTACTAAAATAAATATACATTAGTTACAGTGTGCTGTGAACTGGAGGAGTAATCTAGCTAATGTCTCTTAGCTACTACAGATATAAGTATAAATGAACAAGAATTTAGCTTTGTTTTGTTTTGTTTTTTGTTTTATTTTTTAGCTTGTAGATTGATGCCATAGGATTTGAGGTCTTCTGGTCCTTCTGTAGGCAACATGGCTAATAACATCTGTACTATATTTAACCCATATATGTCTAACAGAAGACATAGGTCTTCTGTTTAGGATGGGTTTTGTTATTCTTTTCTTTTTCTTTTCCAAACAAAACTATTCTGCTTAAATTTTTGTACTTAAGTCCATATCATACAAGCTGTATGCATGGTTTTACTGAATACCGAATTTTGAAAGATATAAAATTTAAATTTAGGCAACTTGCATGTTCATATGTAGGCTGAAATAGGTAAAACAATTAAAAGATAAATAGTTACATAGAAAAATGTATTATCCAATGTCCATTGATTAGCCATTCAGAAATGGAACTGTATAAATGTAGTATGATTTTTTTTATCTTTTCCTTTAAAGAGACAATGTTGCCAGTCCTGTTTTGCACTTGCACACATTTCCTACTTATTAAAAAAAGAATATACATATGCAAATTGTATTCTTCCCAGTTGAGAGGATAACATGCATAATGCATTATCAGCTTAACATCCAATTAATGCCATCATTTACAACCCATTGGAAACAGACAATGATAACAAGCTATTATGCTTTGAACTAACAATAAACTGCCTGAGGTGTAACTGAAAATGAAACAATGTGTCAAAAAATACTAACTAGCATTCTGTAAATAAGCATTGTGTAGAAAACAATTGCTTTGAAATGGAAAGTAATCAGCTAGTCCATATACTATAGGTTTTGGCAAACAGTACTGTTTTCTGAGTTTATTCCAAGTTGTTGTTCAAAGACCAAATCCTCGTCTAGTATGGTGTAGTGCTATCTTAACTGTTGGCATTGATAAAGTAGTGTCAACTTCTAACTAGAAAAATCATACATTAAAATGGTGCAAGTATTTACCATTTTTCAGAATGTTGCCAGAAATATCCATTTTTACAAAACAAAAACTTGCATTGGCTTATTAATGTTGAAGTTAGTTACAGACATGAAATTATTTAGAGGTCTATAAAATGTTTTGATTGTCTTTTCTGTTCTCAATTAATGTGATTACAGGATCATAGATATAATTCATATTTTTATTAAAATTTATATCCTTAAATATCTTGTATATCAATAATATAGTAGACTCTAATCCATGAATGAATATGAAGAAAGATAAAAGGAGTGAATGAGCAGTGAGGTAAGTGCAATTCACTGTTCAAAAGAGAAAATAAACTTTACAGTGCTGGCTCAACTTCAAACTTAATTGCAAAAAGTAGAACATGGTGAGAAAGCTCCTGTCTGAGTTATGTGGCAATGTAGGAGCCAAGCTGTTCATGTAACTGTTCATGTCAAGTCAGGAACATTAATAATCAAAGAGAAAATATAGATCCGTTCCTTCGTGAGAAAGGTGAAATAATAGTTCTTGATACATCAAAGACTAAAGCAATTTTGACCATTAGTTGGCACAGCTGGACATAAAGTAGTAAAGGTAATAGAATAAAGGTCACAATGGGAAAGAAACAGCTTAAAATGTAGATACTTAGTCTAAAAGTTTAAAATTCTGTCTGTGTGTAAATATACCTTGATGTTCTGAAGGAAATAACTAGAATAATTTTATCTATTAGTGACCATTTCCAAAAATACAAGAAGGATAGAAAAGGTCACACAACCATGGAGAACAACTTTAAAGAGAAAAAAAGAGTATTAAGAAAGAATAAATTATTATTATGTTATTTCCAAGAAGCCTACCAAATATAATACATATTCTTAAATAATGCACCTTTAAGAATTACAAAACAAATTTCAAAATGGATATGTAGAGAACGACTTATATCACACCATTCTAATTTCTCTGTTCGACAGAGTTGCTAATCTTTTGAATGAGAAGGAAACATTAGATGTGATATGCCTTGACACAGTTTTTGAGACAATCTATTCTGTTATTCCCAAGAGAAAGCTACAAAGTCATGGTGAGATAGAATTAGAAACAAATTTATAGCTTTATTAAAGAATACTTACGAATAACTCAGTGTCAAACTGGGAAAGTATTTTAAGCTAGATTCCACTTGGACTTTTTCTGAGTACTGTTCAATAATTTCATTAATGATTTGGATGATGGAGCACATAGTGCACTTCTATAATCTCTATGCAAGATCTCTCTAGGAAGAGTTACAAGGATGCTGGAAGACAGTTTTAGAATTCAGATAATTTTGAAATAATATCAATACAGATAAATTAAGTAAAACATGTTCTACACAGAAAATGAAATGTCCATAATACAAACACAGCACATTGTACAGGATTGTGTCCATGCACGTTTTAATTATCTGCAGAGAAGAAAACTCCATATCCTCTCTGGACAACCTGTTCCTGTGTTCTGTCGCCCTCGCAACAAAGAAATTTTTCCTCAAATTCAGTGGAACTGCCTGTGTTTCAGTTAATGCTCATCGCCTCTTGTCGTATCTCTGGCTACCACTGAAAATAGTGTGGCTGCATCCCCTTGACACATTCCCTTAAGACATACATATACACTGATAGGATCCCCTCTCAGTCTTCTCCAAGATAAACAGTCAGCCCTACCGGACACACTCCACTATCTCCTGTTAACCTGGGCAGCCCAGCACTGGACTGCGTGTAGGATTATTTTAGGGAACCTGATATTTTACTGTTTTGCCACATCCTCTGACTTTTTTTTTCTTCTGTATTGTAATTTTTCATGTTGCTTAATACTTAGAAAATTATCTCAAGACAAAATAGCCAGACATATGTTTATTGAAATATGTTTTGAAAGTTGAATTTTAGTACTGAGCTTTCTTCTGTTCTTTAAGTTTTTGGGCAAAATCGGAGTACAAATGTATCTGCTGCATCTTGGATAGAGTGGCACGGTTTGATCTTGTCATCTGTTATTATGGAGATAACCTTGCTGGAGGATGAGACTTGGCAGTCATATCATTTTATGTCTCTCTAAGCTGATGTGTAGCAAGTGGATAAGAGCTTTTCTCCTGCCTGACAGAGTTTGGGGTTAAGAAGACAATTAGCTTACGAAAGCTCAGTCATGATGAAACAGATGTGATTCTAGCAGGCTTTAGGAAACATTCATATTATCCTGAAATTAGTAGCTTTTTTTTTTTTTTTCTCTGTGAAAAAGGGTTTAACAGTGGCTCTCGGTCCATAAACTGGATGAAAGTCAACAATATCATGCTGTGGGGAAAAACAAACACACAAACAAGCAAACAAAAAACCAGATCAAACTGTGATGTATACAGAAGAATGGCATTTCCACAACATATAACAGAAAAAAAGCTGATTAAATTAATATCATCAGGTGTTTATTTTACCCATTGCATTTTCAGACTAGGATAGAGAGCAGGAAAAGTAGTGAGAATAACTACTCTTTAGAAAGCATGTATTACTAGGAAAGACTCAAGAACTGATGCTACTAATTCTACTGAAATGAAGACTGTCTGAGGCACAAAGGAAAGGTAGCTATAAAAAAGAACTAACCTGTTTTCACATCAGTTGATAATCGAAAAAAAAAAGAAGCAGACAAAAAATGAAGAAGTCATCTATTTGTTATTAAGGTGAACTTATTACTGTTATAGACAATTAAACTAGCGGTTTCTAGTATACAAGGCTTTTAGAAGATGTTAGATAAGTATCTGAAATAATTAAGTCAGCATTATTAAGTATTCTGGAAAACTGAAGGAAGGTCTACTTGACCTTATGAAATTCTTTATAGACATATTTTTCCTTGATGTTTTAAGGCTACATCTGCCCCTTGGAGGATTACAGAAAAGCTGTATTTCCATATACCTCTGAACAAATAAAGGAATGACAATGCATGATACATGCGTGGTACTCTAAACCTATCATATTCTCAGGGCCAAGTAGTTAAGTTCTGTGGATAGATCTTTTTAAGATGAGAAAACTAGATTTTGTAAAGTTAAAAACGTCAAAACAAACAAACAAACAACTCCCATCACCTCCCTCCAAATGACTTATTTATTTATCATTGCATAAGTGACCTGGATTATCTTTCTGATAACAGTAAATATTCTGGAAAATGGAATATGGTGGTAAATTCTCTAACACAAATCATAGTATGTGTTCTTGAGAGGACAAACACTATAGGAATGCAGGATTGAAAATCTAAGATGGAATCTTATTATGTCTATAGTTTACAGATATGTTCCATCCAGTACAAATCAGTTAGAAATAATATTTTTGTGCAATCTGCTGCTAATTTTATCAGAATTTAACGTTATGAATACATCATAAATTATTTTTACCCTTTTCTATCAATAATTCTAGTCCATTTTTTGACATTAATTTGATATGCTATAAAACACTCATTGAAATTATATTCATACACCACCCAAAAGACCAGGTGGTCATCTAATTGTCTCATTATTCTTCTGAAGGGGAAAAAAAGGCATAGTGTAGCTATCCAGAAAATATGAAAAAAATCCACAGCAACACAATGCTTTATTGATCTAGTACAAGACACATTACTTTAAAATATTCTTTAGTATTAAAAATAATAACTTAGCCATAGATACTTATTCTATTGTCTTTATACACAATATGGAGCGTTATTCTGTCTTAAAATTATCACTGCTTAGGAATGATAGGTTTACTGAGACCATCTGTTTAATCTTTTGCCAAAATTATTCAATTTCGTTGGCAGAATCCGTGAATGAATTGTGGCTCATATGAGTGTTTAGTGGACTCAACAACAGAAAATCATCCAAATGATGTAATTTTGATTTTTGATCTGAACACCCCATCCACTTTACGATTATTATAAATTTCACTAAGGCTAAATAAGATATTGTGTGCTGCCTAAAATAACTGTAAAGCTGTAACTGTCTTTTTGAAAAATTACAAACTAAAAGCTCAAAGTATTTCTTAAAAGCAATATGTAAGTAGAACCGTTCAGCTTTTTCAGTCATGCTTCATTATTTGTAGTAAACATCATGTAAATACATAAACAGATTTCTATCATCTCTAGAAATCCCTTCCAACCTCAACCATCCTGTGATTCTGCATTCTATTTTCAGTAAAGATGATGCACTGCTAGCTTTCTACTTTTGGCCAGGAGGCAAATTCTTTCTAACTAGTGTTATCTTCCTCTTTTGGAACTAAAGTAGACCTCTACTTTACGCCAAGTGTATTTTCAATTTTAAGTAAAATATCTGGTAAAAATACAGTAGATATTTCAGAACTCCCACAATCAGCGATGAAACTGATGAGCAGGCTATGTTGTTTCCCTTTCAAGGTGACTACCTCAAATGTGATTGAAGGAGAGAAGGATAATCCAATATCTGAAGGGAATAGCAAACTGCTTGACCTCATGATCCACAGACAAAAGAGAAGACCCAGTTTGAGTACAAGGAAGAGTGACATTAGCTGCTTTGCTGCAGTGAAACTTATTAGAATAGTCTTTCATAAACTGATAGACAGTACAGTACATGGATGAAATAATTCTCTTTTGTGGCCTTTTTGGCCATCATTTTTATTACATTTTTAATTATATATTTAAGTCCAAATTTTGTTTTAAAGATGTTTTCAAAGTAGATACCATATCCTAAGTACTTCCCTACTGCCATGTAGATGCAAACTCAATGCAGAATTTTCTCAAGAGGGACAACTTTCTTTCAAATCCTGGAAGATTTTACAATGGATCTGGAAGGTTTTATCCTTCTTACAACGAATCATCACTCTCCCAAAATATTAACGTTATGTAAAATGATCACTGTAATTTTAATGAGAATTACAGAAGCTGAACCATGAGATCTTCCAGAAGTATAAAGAAGACAATTTTACTTTTGTTACTGAAAAACAACAACAACAAAAATTAAAACAAAAAAAAAAAGAAAGAAAGATGAAGAAATGGAAAGAGGATGAAGGAAGAAGGAATAGAAAGGGAAAATGGAAGGCAGAGGAAGAGGATGCACTGCATTTTTTTTCTTCTTGGTGGATAACTTGTTTCCCATCATATTCTATAATAAATGTTAACAAAATATTTGCTATACATAAAACAGAATTCATCACATTTTTCTAAACAGAATTAAGATAGAATTAATAATATCTATTAAGTGTTATTTTACTGCGTGATATTTTAATTACTTTTTCCAATAGTAATGATTATGCATCTTTATTTCATGTAGTCACTTCCTGCTGTTGTTATTTATAAATATTATATTATAATCCAGATAGGAGCTTTTGTATCATATAAGAAGTATCTGTACAGTTAATTTCTTGTGTCATATATAAAATGAAGATATTAGTGAGCAGCAAAGCACAGTACTGACCACTGACAAGTAAAACCATGCATCATGTGCTTCACCCGAGGGAAATTAGACTCAATAGATGCCTCCTTCTTGAGATAGCACACAAGAATATACAAAACTTTTGGACCAGAAAAAGACCATCTGGAGTAGCCTCACTGCTTTTTATGTATTTATCTTTTTTGGTACTAGATGCATTATTTATAATGAAGTTTTTATTTAGAACATGTCTTCCTGTCCATAAAGAGATATCAACTTTTAGAAATGCACTTGTTGTGTGAGATTGTATGAAGATATTTAATGATGTATTTTAACCTACAACTGAGTTACAAACTCAGTCCAAAAATATATGGGAAAGTTCACTACTTTGTAATTACTTTTGAAACTGATTGATAAGCTCTCACATTATTAAAAAAAAAAATTACACTTCCCAAAACAGAATACAAATAAAATAGAAAAAAAAATGTCTTTGGGTAAAGCAGATCATTCATTTTTAGTAGGACAACATACTAAAGAGGAAGGAGAAAAAGAAAGGGAAAAGCAGACAATCAACTCATAGGAATTTGGAGAAAATTATTTTTATTTTTATTTACTGAAATTCCTATGAATTCTTATGAAAGAAAATTATGCTCTGAATATTAGTCACTTTCTATTATCACAGGTTTGAGACTTTGAGTCCAACCACACAGTAATAAAAGAAACATAAAATTGCTTCACAGGTTTGAGACTTTGAGTCCAACCACACAGTAATAAAAGAAACATAAAATTGCTTATTCCCTAGTATGACAATGTTCTTTCATTCTTCTCTCAAAGCACTGAGGAAAAAAAAGTAAATATTTAATATTTAAAGTTATTTTGTATTAGCTCTATCTTTTTATATAAATTAGTTTCTGATTTTTTTAAATCTTAAACATTAAAATCTACTATAATCTAAGACAAACTTTGTGTCTATGCTGGCAAAAATTACAGCTAGAACAAATCTTAAGAATCAACAACTTAAATAATATTTTTAATGTATTTTTGAAGACAATGAGAAGCAGATTCAAAGGTATCATCTATAGTGCGGTAACAATATTGTGTTATTATATTCCTATATAAGACATTAAGAATTAGTTTTATATTTTTCAAGACTAAAACTGCTTCCAGCAAGTAGCAATGTTCATATGCTTTTTGAATGCTGGGATTTTTAATGGGACTATGAAAAAAAATCTTTTAGTCAGACCTGAGTTGTTAATAAGAGAGTTAAATGTCAGTAAGAGGAGCTATGGTATTGAAGAGATTAAAAATGGAGGATGCCATTTTCTTATTTTAAATATTTCACGATGTGAAGGCAATCTATCCTTGTGCAGAAATGTCACTTCAGAAAATAACATTACTTGTTCATGAGAACATCATTTTAGCAAGAATCCAAGTTATACAGAACTGAAGTAGGTTCATCAGACCACAGAAATTACAAAACCATGATATATCTCTGCAAAAAGAGAACAAATATGGTTTTGTCTTGGTATTTTTAAGGTAGTGGAATTAACATTATAAGAATTTGACAGAAGTGCTGGAGAGCGCCATGGGTGCCTTGAAGCTACAGATGCAGAGTATGGTTGATGCTTCATAGCAGGTGTGGTTCCCATAGAAAAGTAGGGAAAACGATTGCAGCTTCTTAAACTTTACATTCCAATGACAGCTATAAAATACTTACTTTTTAAAGAAAAAACTTTTAAAATTATATAACAAAAAAGAATTGTATTAAGAAGACCAAATTATACAACCTAAGTAGCATTGAAACAGATGTATGCTATGCAGAAGAGTATTCTTACTCCCCATTCATAGAAACATAGAACGCTTAAGGTTGGAAGGGACCTCAGAGGTCATCTAGTCCAA
>JAUBOD010001059.1:101886-118084 GCA_032353885.1 Nothura maculosa
AAGGGAGGCAGTGAGGAGGATGGGGTTGGCCTCTTTTCAGTGGTGGACAGCGATAGGACTAGAGGAAATGGCTTCAGACGGAACCATTGCAGGTTCCATAGGAACGTAAGGAAGCCTTTCTTGACTGTGAGGGTGACAGAGCACTGGAACAGGCTGCCCAGAGAGGTTGTGGATTCTCATTCTTTGGAGATCTTTAGAACCCGCTTGGATGCAGCCTTGAGCCATGTGCTCTAGGTGACCCTGCGTTTGCAGGGGGGTTGGACTAGATGACCTCTAAGGTCCCTTCCAACCTGAAGCATTCTATGAATCTATGATACATAACCTTTTTGATTTTTTTATTGCTAAGTTTAGGGCTCATATGCTCAGTACTTACATTTCTGCAATAGTTGGTTCATGTACACCAGAATTAAATTTTGATGTTTTGCAGGTCATTGATTTGTTAGGAACAATATGTACATATCACTAGTTCTCCAACATCTGTTGCTCAGCATCACATAAACATTCATCTACATAGCTCACCAGTAGGGTTTCCACTTTTTACAGCAATTGAACAATCAAGTCAATGACTTTGTTTACTCTGTTCTATTTACTGCCTTGCTTGGCTGTGAATAAGCAATATATCTTCTATTCATTACATTGCCTTAAAAAACCGAAATCCTTGTAATTCAGGCTTTGGATTGGAGTTGTATAATATTTTATTTAAGGGATTCTTAGGATATATCACAGCCATCACACCCATAAACTTTTTTTTTTTTTTTTTCCCAAGGTAATGCATCATTTGGAGCAATCTCTGTTTTGCTGTAAAACATATTGGATTTGAGTTCATGACAGACCAAAATGGATTCTATCAGTTTTCTCACTTGACAAAAAAATCCCCTTGCTATTTATCTGCACTTTCTTTGTTATTTCTCTCATAGATAGCTAGTGAATATTGTCATATATTTTTGCATATTTATAAATGAAGGCAAAATGATAAACAAAAATGGGATCATTTATTTTCTTGAAAGATATATGAAAAATGCTTAGCAATCAGCACAGATTATATTTGTTGAACCTTACTATATCATTTTTATTCATATTTGATCTGAACTTGATCGCTGATCTTATTGTTTGGGAGGATCTTGTCATAATCTTATTTTTTGAGGTTAGAAATGGAATAAGGCATTTGAGTTTTACATATTTTTATTATGAATCTTCTCTCTTCAGCAATTTCCATTTCTTTACATAGACTCTTTTACATTTTTCTGCAACAGCGTTTGAAGAAATTATACGACTATGTTCTCTTTGTTACAGAATCTATCAGGATGATACAACATTTTATTAAAAGTGTCATATTAAATGCACAAATACCCTTTAAATCTGTTGTCATAAATATAATACATCATTTGCAAATGTGCCACATAAAAAAACTCACAAGGGCTTACTGGCAGAGTATTATTTCTTATTTTGTAGTTAGTGATATTAATGTTAATTTAATCTTTATATGAGCTCTTAAATCTTTATACTAATTACTTTAAGGAATGCAAACCTGTTGAGTATTAATTGTGCAAATTCATAAACTAATTCCATTGTTAAAATCTTCCTATAACTCTTTACTGATTTTGACGGATAATATTTATGTGATTGGTGTTTTATGAGTTTGTGTATGAAAGCACAACAAAAGACAAGTTGGACCCACCTGGAAGGGTCCTCACTGCCCTCACCCATCTCACTGCCATTGTCAGGAAAGGCTCCAGAGACTGCAGAGAGAAAAACTTTAAGGAGCCACTATTCAAAAGTGATGACAAGATATATATCTGAAGCTCCACAAGATACTATGCAAAGTCTGCCACATCTGAGAAAGCCATTGAATAGAATTCATGTCACACTTAAAAAAAAATAAACTAGTAAGGAGAGAATTTGTTAATAAATCCTCCTTATTTTCAAGCATCTGATACACATTTTGCCTGTTTTTAAAGCAAAACCTTTCTTACATTCTAAAATTAGTATTTTTTATTTAAAAGATTTTAAAAAGTTAAATTCTAAGAGTGAGCTTGCTATGAAGAAAAGATGGTAGCAGATTCACCACAGATATTACACTGACTCTGATTGTCACAGTTTTATTATTTTGACTCAAGGTACTATGATATAAATATCAAAATTTTAGTTGTGCTTTCTTAGTTTTATTCTAGAAAGGTTCATCAAAAAGGAAATTAAAATTTGACTGAAACATCAATACAGCAAAACAACAAAAGAAAAAAGCATTTTTGGATCTGATGTATGCCATTACTAAGAAAATAAATATAGAAGTATTTGAAGATCAATTTAATACAGCTCAAGTATGACTGTGGTATTGATGGTGAATGAGGTTACAAATTTTTGATTTATATCTCTCATAGTTTCAATCGTTAGTTTAAATATCACATAGAGTATCCATGATAGACATGAACAAGTGTTGGTATCATCACCTCTACTTCTTGACAATCCATCACTCTGAAAGAAAACAAAAGAAAGGAGATAAAGGAGAGGAGAGTCAGTTGGCAAAACTTCTGAAATAAGTATTTTCTAATGCACTTTGAGTTTCAATATTTTCTGTTTATAAGAATGGACAAAAGTACTTTTCTTTTCAACTTAGGGGAAATCAGACTGACCATGGTACTTTGCTAATGTGTGGGTTTCTTGAGGTGAAGCTCCTATTTCCTTTGATTTTACAGGTAAAATACTGTTTGTATTTATAAATAGCCAAGTATCTGTAAGTTGGTGAAGGAATAATTGCCCATCTTTATTCTTAGGTGTTCAGGTAACTAGTGACAAATTTCACTATTAAAATATACCCCAGTGTAATCCAGTTTTCCTTTCCTACCGCTTTGTTTGCTTTCTGAATGTTCAGTACAAGTTACTACTTTCTGGGTTTGACCTTTGCTGTTTACATTTTCTCAGAAGGCTCCTTAACTCCTTGAACTGTAGCTGCACCTAGATATGTCCCTCTGTGTTCTCTTCCAGTTCCAGATGTCTTTAGGGGTTTGCCTGGCAAGTCTAAAATTTCTTCTCTAGCTTCCAATGCTCTTCATAAAAATCTATATGATAGTTTAATTAAAAATATTTGTTTAAAATAGGATCACTATATAAAAATCTTATTGCAAATTAAATATGAATCTCTCTTCAGAGACTCCTTGTAAGTAGGAAGTCTTCTATTTTTGCTTCAGTTATCTGAAATACAATTTTCTTCTTCAAACAGTGATTCAGTCAAATTAGTTCTGATAACTAAGCATACAAGAACTGCTCATCCTCCTTTATCATCTTTATCTTTGCTTTTGCCTTTTTTAGAAGAAGAACAGAAATATTTACCTTGAGGATCAACTTTACGGAAGCTAATTTATGATTCACTTATAGAGTGATCATTTCCTTTCTTTGGTATTCATAGGAAATATCTATTTTAATTGAGTAACTAAGTCAACACAGCTTCTTTATATTCTCTGGTTCTTTTTATACATACTAAGTTTCTCTTGAAGTTGTTTTCCTTTATTTCAATAGTTGTTTTGTTCATAGCTGTAAATGAAGAGACAACAAGAACTTGCAGTACATTGTTATTTTCATCTTACAAAATAGCTCTGCAGTTTTCAAGTCATGGTGTGCTTCTGACGCAGTCCAGGCAGGATTATGGAAGTAAGTTTTTGACACGCTTGGGAGACACTTGATCAGAGTCTTAATATCATATGAGAGATTATTCCTAACTCCTCACTGGTAATTATCCCAGTGAGCCATTTTTATAATTTAGGATAACAGTACAGTTGCTGAAGACTAACTTGTTGAGAACTTTTACAGGCTCACTATGATTTCTGAATTTAACAAATAATACCTCAGTCAAATTTATTCTATTGAAATGTCAAGCTTCATTTTTATTGAAAAAAAATGTTATTATTGGCAATGTTTAGAAAGAAAAATTAAATCATATTTTTATTCTGAGATGAAACTTCTCATAATATTTATATTCTGGGTTTTTTTTTCTCCTAATGATACTTTCAGGAAAATATAGATTAGACTGAAAGACAAATATTATATTATCATTCTTCTGAGGTTTCAAAAATACTTTCAAACCTCCAAAGTCTTTATAATGATTTACTTGACTTTTTTCTAGATTGAAAAAATGTTTGTCTTTCTGCCCCAATATGATTGTTCTGTTCTTTATTTACAGCAATGTTCAGTATAAATGGAGTATTGTCTTCAAAAGGATATGTGCTCATTAGATGTGTTTAAATATCAGCATTAGGTTAGCTCAAGTCTTTCACATAGCTTCTTTTACTAAGTTTCTAGTGTAAGTAGCTGCATTCTTCAAATTTATCATAACTAAGAAAATACACTTGAAGCCCCATTTACAGTGAGGGACCATTTTCCTCTCAAATCTTCTACTTCATAAAATACATTTTACAAATAGTGAGAGAATATATGAAATGTCTTCAGAATTCTCACAGCATGTCTAATAGCATAACTAAATTTGACAGTAGCCTTGACTTCTTAAGGCTACTAACAAATCTACAGTTATATTACGCTACACAGAGTTGCTTATCTTTTACCTAAATGCTCAACTCATGTTTATGATGCACAGAAGAAAATAAAATAAATATAGAAAGAAGGCAGTACTGAATGTCTTTTTTATACCCTAAAATTTCAGCTTTAAAGCTTTTATTGTATTCACTGTAGAGAACACCATAAGTAGACCTTTTTCCATCTCATTTTGACTATTTATTTCTCAGTAAATGAACAGATAGACATTGTTATCATTCAAGGTTTATTATTATTATTTGGAACCTAATACTTGCTTAAGCTACTGTTTGCTTGATTCTCCCTCCAAGTGTTGTGCAAGCTGTAGCTAAATGGCTCTTGTGATTGCTCCATGATGGCCACTCTCAGAATGAATAGAATGGATTCACCACATCCACGTGCCTTTGTTGCCTCATTGTGGATAAAATTAATTTTACAGGCCTCAAAAAAGTAGAGACAGTAATACCTGGCAGAACAAAGAGAGGTTTATAATAAGCAGGGACAGAGGGGAGAAGGCAGAGTCAAGCCTTTTGTAGAGAAGTGAAAAACAAAGCCAGCTACAATACCTGTTGAAATCATAAATGTCAGTCCTAAATGTTTCCATGAACTGAGGAATCTTGGAGTAACTTCTAGAAATAGATAAGGTTTTCTTTCATCACTCAAGCCTTTTGAATTTTACTCTTTTGATTTCTGACTTGAACTCTTGAGCTTGTTACTAGTTTCCGGAGCTGAGAGCAAATAAAAATACACAGCTATCTAGTAGATTGTAATATATGACAATGGATAAAATGTTTCTAGGAATAACACTTTTCTCCAAGTCCGACAGGAAAATCTGCTCTCTATACTTTCATTCTTGAGCCTGCCAGTAGTTGAGACACTATGTATCTGCCAAAGATAAAGTACCAGAAATTGATTGTGCTTATCTCTAAATAGTTGGGTTTCACAGTACATTTAAATCTGTACTTAAACAAATAAACAAAAGCTGCATAAACTTTCCCTCAAGATCTATATTTTCTTTAAAATCAGAAAAGACATCTTAGAAAGATTTAGTTACAGCACAAATATGTACAAATATACTATATAAAAACTTTAGAAAGAAATACTACCACAGTTGCAAGTCTTATTTGGCTGGGAAAAAAATAGACAGCTGTTACAAATCCGATAATATAATATTAGCCTACTCTTCTAAAGAACTCCTAACTCACTTTCATGTTTTCTTGTTAAGAAATCAATTTGAATGGTAGAGAGCTATACATGCTATTGTTTGTCTTCCTTATTGTACAATAGTTGTATTTCTTCTGAATCATATTAACCATAGAAACAGAAACCTTTCATATACCAAAATGTAGTCACATGTGTGGGGTGAATATTTGTTTTGAAAATGGGACTCAGAGGTTTTGTGTTCCCACTATGTTACAATGGCTAATAGAAAAAGGCAGCTCTTGAGTATATAAGCATATGAATTGCCAAGCAGAGAAAGGAGAATTCATTACCAAAAGAGGTATATTGTGAGACTGTTACTGAAAATCTGGAGTTCTGCTTGTGATGTCTAGGCTTTTGAAAAGCTATTTGCAAATGGGAAAAAGTGTGCAAAAGATCTGGAATTATTTGTAGTCTGGAAAATCTGTGGTACCACTCAGCTTAAAAAGAATATTAATTGATAGTTTGATCATAGTCTGCAACTATCTGATTAGGAATACTTCTGATACTAGACAGAACTTAAAACTATCACATAAAAGAACAACATTACATAAAAGATGGAAGAAGGTTAAAAAAAAAATCAGTTTAAAATATCCATTTTAATTTGCAAAAATATCTAACTATTTAATAGTAATGCACTATTATCTGTATTTTCAATTCTTTAGGTTAGCCTCGTTTATTGCTTTAAAAGATAGACTCAAGAAAAGTTACAGACTTGATGAGGGAATAATTGGTCAAAAGTCTTTGCCTGTGTCACACAGTAAGTCAGAGATCATGTGCTCTTTTATCCTTCAAACATTACAAAGTTCTGATGGAAAAGGAAATAGAGTGACATTTCTCTTTGTGACTTTGAAGTTACTACCAAAGGACTTTCCTCTAGCACATTACTTTATCTTTTCTTCCTCCTCTGTTTTTCCCTTCTGTATCAGCTATAAAATCTACTTCATTTTGAAAAATAACTAGTAATAAGAATCTGGTGAGAAATTAGAAAAATCACAAATTACTTCAGTAAGTGTGATTAATTCAACAGAAAGCACATAAAGAAGTTGTTGAGAGTGTTTTAATTCTTTCTTGATCTACACTATTCCATTTTTCCAAACTCTAAATGAGGATATAAAATTACTGCTGTTGCAACATAACAGTAAACTCCAGATGGTTTATTATAACTTATGTATTCAATATGGTTGCTGTTATCTATCCAAGTAGCTATGAAAAAAAGGCAGATTTTTTATGCTTATTAGTAATTCTTTTCATGAGTAATTTTAAAACCCCTTTTCAGCATTTCTTTCTATCAAATTTTGGTAAATGATAGATCATTTCAGTATTGTTTTGTAACACAAATACCATATCACTGCCATTTCCATGGTATTTAGGATGTGTTTCTGCTATCACAGAAATATCAGGATGACCTTTCAATATGGTATTTTAAGTAGTAGTCAGATTTTTCTTATGCAATTCCATGCTTTGTTAGGTACCAAACATGTACTTATCATTAACCCATCATCACTTAATCATGTCTATATGTGCTGCTCACAGATTCATATCTCATTTGTGTTGCTTAATAGGAATCCTTTTCAAAAAGAGTTTAACAGTGCAAGTGGCAATGCTGGTGGACGTAGCTTTGTTGTTTCAGACGAACTGGAAAGATAATACTACAAGATTCACTTATCTTCAAGATAAGGCTGAAGTAAGACTTCAAAAGCACAGTGCAAGTATTTTCATATGTGAACAAAAAGACACTGTATTTTAATGAAATTTTAAATCTGTAGGCAATAAAATAAGGTTAGAATATGCATGCAGTCACTTGGCCTCTTATACTGATAGAATTTATCTGCTAGCATATCACTGATATGGATTCCTTTTGCACCAAATGGCCTTCTCCCATGTAGTAGGAGCCACTCTTCTAGACACAGCCCTTGCCAGTAAGTGTGGTCACCAAGGAGCTTGAATATGACCTCTTTTCATTGAGAGATCACAAAATCACTGAATGGTTAAGGTTGGGAGGGACCTCTAGAGTTCATCTAGTCCAAACTGTAGGGACACCTAGAGCATGTTGCACGGATGGGTGGCATCTAGACGGGTTTTGAGGACCTCCAGAGAAGGAGACTCCAGAACTTCCCTGGGCAGCCTGTTCCAGGGCTCTGTCACCCTCACGAAAGAAAGTCCCTCCTCATATGGAGATGGAACTTTCTGTGTTGCAACTTAAACGCATTGCCCCTTGCCCTGTCGCTGGCCACCACCGAGACGAGCTTGGTCTATTCCTCCCTACATTTCCCCTTAATTCCCCCGTAGAATCAGGAATGCTATTTGCAATAGGAATGTGGAAGATCAGCCTACTGTAAAATTAATTTATATCAATAATTATATAAAAACGAAATTTGTTTCAGTAGTTCATAGAACATATCCTTTGACAGTTAGGAAAATCCCACTAAACCTACAGAGCAATATTGCAAACTTGTCTGAACGTAGCAAAGCTAAGTGCAGTCATTTCCCCTGGAGAAATGGTTTGTAAAATAATATTTTAGGAGACTAAAATTAAAATAACACATTTTTACCTCAATCAGGTGAGTATATTTTAGTTCAATAACACATTAAATATTGATGTGTTAAAAATAGATAGCTCTGAATTTCTAATATGTTTATTTCAATGTGAAAATAAGCAAGATAAGCATATACTTTGGGAATATTTGCAATTACTTATCAGTAGTTTCCCTTTTTCTAATGTAACAAAAACATATGTCTGCTTAATTAACACTTGATAATGATAACAGTATAATGAAGCTCACTTTAATAGATTTGCTACTTATTTTGTACACTGTACTTTCTATAAACTTGTAGAAATAGTCTATAGAAATTGATGTTATTTGCCTGTCCATCAGTCTATTGAATTCTGTCTAGAATTAATACCTTCAAGTATGCTCAGTTTGGTCTTCTTTGAGAGTTTCTATAACTAAACTTTTCATGAAGCTCAGAACTCTCTAAATGGATTTTAATACAAAATAGAAAATGCATCCATAAATAATGGTGGTAGGGCATTGATTTAAAACAAAATTAATGACAATCCTAGATGTATATTTAAATGTATATGTAAATGGGGCTGAGTCCAGTTGGAGGACTGTGACCAGTGATGTCTCCCAGGGGTCAGTACTGGGCCCAGTGCTGTTCAGCTTGTTCATTTATGCCATGGACGAGGGCACTGAGTGTACCCTGAGCAAGTTTGCAGATGATACCAAGCTGGATGGAGTGGCTGACACTCCGTAAGGCTGTGCTGCCATCCAGAGGGACCTGGACAGGCTGGAAAGTTGGGCAGGGAGGAACCTCATGAGGTTCAATAAGGACAAGAGCAGGGTCCTGCACCTGGGGAGGAATAACCCCAGGCATCAGTACAAATCAGGGGTCGACCTACTGGAAAGCAGCTCCGCAAAGAGGGACCTGGGAGTTCTGATTGACATGAAGTTAACCATGAGTCAGCAGTGTGCTCTTGTGGCCAAGAAGGCCAATGTGATCCTGGTTGGATCAGGCGGAGTGTCGTCAGCAGGTCAAGAGAAGGGATCCTGCCCCCTCTACTCAGTTCTGGTGACACTGCACTTGCAGTATTGTGTGCAATTCTGGGCTCCCCAGTATAAGAGGGACGTGGACCTTCTAGAGAGGGTCCATCAGAGAGCTACAAAGATGATTAAGGGACTGGAACATCTCTCCTATGAGGAGAGACTGCGTGAGTTGGACCTGTTTAGCTTGGAGAAGATAAGGCTGAGAGGGGATCTGATCAACATGTATAAATACATGAAGGGAGATTGTAAGGAAGAAGGGGCCAAGCTCTCCTCATTGCTGGCCAGCGAAAGGACAAGGGGAAATGGGTATAATCTGAAACAGAAACAGTTCTATCTCCATATGAAGAGAGACTGTTTTCCCTCAGAGTGACAGAGCCCTGGAAGAGGCTGTCCATAGAGGTTGTGGAGTCCTGGTCTCCTTCTCTGGAAGTCCTCAAAATCTGTCTGGAGGCCACCCTGTGCCACATGCTCTAGGTATCCCTTCTGAAGTAGGAAGGTTGGACTAGATGATCTCTAGTGGTCCTTTCCAACCTTGAACCTTCTGTGATTCTGTGATATTTACTACTAGATTTGTAATTGGGTCTATTAATAATAGATGTTAATGTTATGTTAAGGATAGATTGCATAAATAATGTAAAATATATTAGAAGGAAATACAATACTTTAAATTGTAATTTTCACATATAAAAGGCATGAATCTGCAGAGCTGTGGAGGAGAATGTAGGATGGTTTATGAGGGCTTGGAGCATATCCAGCCGGAAGCTTCGGTTTCTACTCTTGGATTTTCTATGCTTTTCTGCTAGCTGTATTTGTTCATGTCTTTTAATTTTATGTGTGTATGTGTGTGTGTGTAGTTATACACTAACATTTTGGTGAGACTCACTGGTACTTCACAGGACATAAATTCAGTGAACAACAATGATAATAAATGAAAGGCACCTTGATCTGTTACTTATTGTACTGTAGACTGTAGGGAGCTCTCATCTTCCCAAACCTGGCCATGATGGCTTCCATTAAAGTTTCCAGTAAAAAAAAAAAAAATGTTAGCTGAGATTGTTTTGCCCCTAGTTGAGCTCTAATTCTGATTTATAAGTGTCTTTGCAAGATTTTAAAAATAAATAATAAAAAAACAACTAAAAAAACAAAATCTTATTGGCATCCATGTTCCTTAAACTTTGGTTCTTACCTCCCTATCTTGCTCTGACTCATATTGGTTCCTTGTCCATATATAGATATTTCTGGTTCTTTCTTTGACCCTATGGTATGTAAACCTCACTCTGTGGAGGAAATATTTCTCATTTAAGTGATCCACGGACTTATATCCTCTTGCTTCTGTGTTAGACATTAGTTCTTTGAGAGTAAATACAAAGATCTGCTGTTTAAATAGTGTTTTATTTTATTATTATTAATTTTTTCTTAAATTCTTTTGGCCTGACCTGGACAGCCCCTATCTTGTTATCGCTTTGCCAATGAGCTTGATGCAAGAAAATCTAGTATAGATTAATTTGTTTGGTAACATATGGGAGGTGTAGTATAGCACGAATAAAATCCGTTTTTCCTAAGTTAAGTTTCACTTTCATTTCTTCTTTCCTGTGCTCTAAAATATTCAGCAGACAGCTGAAGCAATAGTTGAGGCTTCTGAATATAGATTTTGTAGACATTTTGTAGACTTGTTCACAATGAGACATATTTGAAAGTCCATTCACTTCTTTTTCCTTATGATTTGGATGATGAAATAAGCATTTGAAGGTGATGATATTTGTTCTTTATCAACAGGAAGTAACCCTGAAAGACTAAGACAGAAAGTGTAGAAAGACATGTCAGGTCACAAATTGGTAAGAAATATCTGAACAAATGAAATGAAAATATTTTTATAAATTGAGTATAGATCAAGTTATTTTAAATATTTTGTTAATCACAAACAGACTTTTTTCAGAGTTCTGAAAAAAAAGTAAGAGTATTAGATCCTTTCTTATCACTATTTCAAATTCAGGCATTACATATTGTAAACATATGTTTTTCTATATTTTTCTTTTAAAAATACAGAAAAGAACGATTAAAAGAATGATGAGCTACTCACTCATCATTTTTCTTTGCCATTTTTCTTTCCTGAGTTTTACCTCTGCTCGCTTTCTATTTATCTCCCCTCTTTTTTTTTGTCTCTCTGCTCTTGCCTCATCTGCTTCTGTAGGTTTGCAAGAGACTTTTTCCAGTGTGTACCAGTGGTTTTCCACTATTTGTTTGAAATTTTATTTTCTTTATATGAACAAATAACAAGACGTAATCAAACAAAAAGTCACTCAAATGACAGATGCTAAAGGCAAAGGTAATAAGGAACAAAACAACAGAAAAACAATCATATGTAATTGAGATTGAATCTCTTGTTTTTTTTCCCCACCTTTTGTTTTGCAAATCTGAATCTAGGAACAAAATTTGACATTATGTATTTAAAAGGTCAGTAAAGAATACTAATTTTCAGCTTTGTGAAAATATTGAGAGTTGACAATGTAACCCTCTGGAACTTAGAAATAGTGAATATTAGTGTGCTTAGAAAACAAAACTGAGAGAGGGGGATGACAAAAGTTATCAAATAACTTAGTAAAATCAGGTGATTTTATTTAGCGATCATATAAAACATTTAACTCATGCAGGGGCACCCAGACTAACTTTGAGTGATCTAGTCCAGATACCAGAAACAGCATCATCACTCTGTTTGGAATAATTAGTTTGTAAAGAAGATAGATGCACCTACACAGAATAGTAGACTGGTTCCCGAATGATAACATTAAACTCCTCTTACATACATGCATTTATATACTTGGCATATGGTTGCTCTTATTTTACTTACTCCACAAAATATTTTGATGATGAACACAATGTAAAACAAACAGAAAAAAATCAGTAAAAATCATATAGTTGCAGGCAAATTGTATTAAGAATAGAACTGTGGAATTTGGCCTTAGTTTTTGAAAGATTAAGGAAAATCCTTCAATCTTCCTCACTTTTTGCGTTTGCTCTCTTTTTGCTCTCCCTATAGTCAATTAAATCATCTGCATTAAAAATACAGAAAAAAATACAGAAAAAAGATGTCAGTATAAAAAAGGCATCATTAAATTTAGAACACTCAAGCAGTATATTTGCCAAAAATATTTGTGCCCAGAAAACAGAAATGACATGACTTAGAAAAATATGATCACCAAGCATTAATGACAGTTTGATCTAATTTGGCTTGAGAAAGAAATAAATATATTTACATTACATCCATGTTGATATTTTCAAAGCCTAGATTCTGTAAGAGGTGCATTGCTTGCAAATCCAAAGATGCCATAATAAAATACTCTACTGAAAGATTTGTTTAAACCTGTGAGGGAATTAAAAAAAAAAGTTTTAGTTTGCAGTAAAATGGAGCTTTTATACCTGCTACACTACTGAAAATTAACATATTGATGTATTTTGCTTTATGCATAAATCTTTTCCTCAAATTAAAACACATTCACCTTTTTGTCTCCCTCCTTCTCTACAACACAGGCATAAAGCTTTCAGACTAGGAAAAAAAAAAAAAAATAATGTGCTTAATAAAGCTCAGAGATTCCTAGGTAGTTATTCGTGATTTGCACTAGGATAATTGAGTTTAGAATATTTATATATACTTTGCCCAAATACAATAGAGGCGGCAATAGTGTCGCCATAATGAAGGTTACATTGAGGCTAGCATGTGAAATAGGATGCATTTACAGATTTACAAAGTCCTAAACATTCATGTTTGGAAATGAATATATTCTGATTGGAAAATGCCAAGACTATGATGGAGTTTAACATACTACTGAAGGATTAGAGGAAAGAGAGTTGGAGATACTCATAAATTCCTTCATTAAAGGGGAAAAAAAGTAGCACTTATTACAGTTTCCTAGGAGTTTGTATTAAGAGTTGAGATAAAGGTTTTAGGATTGCTAGATCTTCCAGGTGTGAATGATATTCAGCTTTATGTGCTCACACTTATTAAAATACGTCTCCTGGTATCTCGGTAATGTCTGCCAACTTGAGGGTCATGAGAAGGATATGTAATGAATGCTGATGTGTATCAACTATATATAAATAATTTGCTAGATTAATTAACTGCACATATATTTTGTGACACTCCCTTGTCTGTGTAAGTATTGTAAATAATATTTATATTTTTACCAAGGACATGTTAGTAAGTCCATCTTCTCCAGATTATCATTTCAATATGAATAATTCAGCTTCTGTAATTAGTGAAAAATAGGCAGAGAGCTACCCCATAGCACAAATGCTACTCTTTTAGACAGGACAGAAATGAGGATGAAGGCTGGTGGTAAGACTTCAAATTAGCTCTCAGAGAATCTCTGGAAATAAGACTACCCACTCTGCTATTGTATATATTATGGTCATAGCTGGATACAATATGTTCCATAGATAATATGTAAAGGCACTAATTAGCTGATATGTAAATTGAAAACTTTAGAGGATGTCACACTTTCACCTCTAATTCCACCTCTCTTTTCCTTTGGAATTTTGGTACTAACTTTGTAAATGAGGAAAAGAAAAAGAACTTGATCATCCCTCTGTGATTTCCATATGGTAATAGTATAGTTAAAGTAGAAATCATCATTCTTTAAGACCACAGTATTGGTTGTTCAGGCTAGTAAACTAAATTAGCTGTAATCAATGTGTGAAGATTTACTCTATAAGAGTCAAACAAATCGAGAACATGAGTTCCTATCCATTTGATCTGCTCATTGCAGTAAAACAGTTATGTTTGGACATAAAACTTTCTACCTAGGGTCATGTAAAACTACTGTTACAGGCACTACTATTAAATAGCCCACACAGGAGGTCTGATATATTTAGGCAGAATAGACTCAGACTATGTAGCTAAAATCAGTTGGACATGGCCAGAAAAGATCTGACATTCTATACTTTCACAGATCAATTGGTAAATGTACAGTTTCAATCTGAGAATTCCCGGATGATAATAGGGGAGTTCCACTCCTTAGAAACAGACATTTACTTGGATGTGCAGAAATCATCACGCCTGTATTTTTTTTTTTTTTTTTAATTTCAAAGTGCTGGCAGGTCTAGTATTGCACATAGTAGGGCTTTACAAAAGTCTGCCCAGGATTTGAGCAAGAATGGTGGACTAGATGATCTCCAGATGTCTTTCCATCCTCAACTATTCTGTGATTCTGTGATTTTCTGATTCCATGACTATGCTGCAATGAACGGTTGTAATAGCTATTTCTGGATTTGTGTATGCCTCTGACCATCTTTAGAGCAACCAGCATTTCTTAAGGTTTACCTTGTATGTAAATTACAATTTAGCTACAGCAAACTCTATAGCCATAAGGTATTTAAATACTACCCAATTTAAATTCAATAATATAGAAAATATAAATTTCCTGGTGCACTAGAAGACACAGTTCACAGCACTTTTCAGTTTCTCTTTGCTATACTTACTCTGTTACATGGTTCATGTGCCTATAGGCAAAAAAAAATGCATTTCATGATCTCATCAACATTTACCAAAATGGCAAGTTTTCTCATACCTGGAATAATTTGGGAACAAATGTAATGTTCTTACAGTGTACAAATGTCATATGACTCTGGTCATCCTTTGATACTTAAGACTTTGTATCTTTCTGACTTTCCTGTTTAATAGTAAATGTGCTATCATATAGAGGTGTGTGACTGTAAACTCAAATGATGAAGCACAGCTACATCTATGTCTGGAAAATATGTAGGAAAGAGTGTGCCCACATATATGTCTAGAAGGCTACTTCAAATTCTTCATTTTCTACCCCTTTCTTGATTTCACACAGACTTTAAATCTGAATTGAAACTTGTAGCTGTTTTTACATGCCTGACAGCTTTGTACTCACCAGGAACTAATACTTAAAATGCAGTCTGACATATCTATTTTAACTAATCTATTTTATACTAATTGTATATTATGCTATACAATTCTTCAAAAATTGGTTATTTATGTTATTATCTTTAATAAAATTTGATTCTGAACATAAATATGACTGCTCCTGGCAAAATTATTTGTATATATATGAGTTAGGGAAATAATATTAGATAGCAATGAAATTCAGACATGTAATGACAAAAAATCAGATGTGATTTGGTGTAGATATATGTATAAAGATGCAAAAAGAGAAAATCTGACCTATTTTCTTATATAAAATGCTCACTCTGAAGTCACTTCCATCACTTAGAATCAAGGTTTTCAAATTTTGATAGATAATACCATGAAAATGACAGTTCAGCACTCAATATTGTCAACAAAGCTTGTTAGGTAATAAAATGAAGAATGGAACAGAGAACTAATCAGAAAACTATTATGACATGGTATATATCCATGCTTTGCCAATATTTTGAATACTGTCTGAGTTCTGGTTCTTCTTAAAAAGGATAGTAGTACATGTGGAGATGGTTCAAAGCATCATATAAAGAATAAGAAATGACTGATTGAACAGGTTAAGAGATTTCAGTCTAAAAAAAATGATAGTAAATGTGCAAAACATATAACTGAATTGCACTGGGAATGCAAAAAGTGCGCATTACCTCAAATGGAAATAACATGGAAAGGTACATTCACTCAATTGAAATGTACATTCACTCAATGGCAGACTAGACAAGTAAAATAGAAAGGGTTTCTAAGTAGATAGAAACTCCATCTGCAGAGGAATCTGCATGGAATCTACATGCTTCATCTCTGCCACTGGCAAATATTTGAACTTTATCTTTAAAATAAGGGGTACAGAAATTAAATTAACCATATAGCAGTAAGGTAGCTGATTAAAAAAAAATAAGAAAAAAGAAACTAGTTGAGTTGGGCAGAGAGGAACCTCATGAGGTTCAATAAGGACAAGTGTAGGGTCCTGCACCTGGGGAGGAATAACCCC
>JAUBOD010001059.1:118693-139665 GCA_032353885.1 Nothura maculosa
AGGGTGGTTGTGGAGTCTCCTTCTCTGGAGGTCTTCAAAACCCGCCTGGATGCCGCCCTGTGCCACATGCTCTAGGTATGCCTGCTGGAGCAGGAAGATTGAACCAGATGATGTCTAGAGGTCCCTTCCAACCTTATAGATGCTGTGATTCTGTGAAACTAACTGTTCACTCTTTGGGTAACTTACTGAAACTAATACCTGAAAGATATAGTCTGCCTGACAATGAAAATAATTGTGTATAATCATGGCAGGGTGAATCATATGATGCAGAGTGGCAGGCTGAGTTTGGGGAAGTTTGCTGGATTACTCTGAAGGAGACTACAGTGCTGACTGGTGAGAAGATCTTGCCATCACTGTATGCTCAAGACAGAGAAGCTATGCAGGTAGACTCTGGCCCAGACTGCTAAAGAGTACCCTCAAATCCCTGACCAATGTCACTGTTATCAGTGTAATCAAGACATTAATGTATATCATTAATTACATCTATTGTTTTCATCTGTATCGATACAATTTTTTTTCATGTTTCATCCAAGTATTTCAGATCTGACTCGATGAGAATCTCATTTTGGTTTACATATCACAGAGTGTTACTGAATTCGCTGAAACAGTTTTTTACAGATTTCTTACAAATAAAATTGATTTTTTCTTCCTTTTCATACAGTCTTTTTACAGCAACTTAAGATGGAAGAAGCCCAGAAATTGCTTTATTTTCTGTTTGTTCCCTTAAAAAAAAATCTATCCTGTAACCTAATAGCCCTAGTGATAGATGTTTTTCTTCCTTCCTAGAGAAATCTTAGCACACGCTTCTAGAAATCATTCAGCCTAGATAGAGATTCTTCAGTTTCTACATTCTTTCTGAACTGAGTTTCTGTATTTAGTGTTTATTTATTACCATAATAAAATTAAAGTACCACACAGAATAACAATAGCATAACATAACAATACATTAACAAAAAGAACATAATTAAACATAATATTTTAAAAAGTCTCACCTCTGGCACAGACATAGTACACACTTTTGTAAAACAAACAATAAAAAACATTGAAATGAACAAACTTCATTGGTAAGATGTTGGAAGCAGAACTGAAGTAAAAGACATTGTTCTGTATGGGAAACAACAAAAAAAAAGTTGCATAGGTGTATCAGTGGGCTGACTTTATTCTCTAGTTTTATATTTATAGCTTTTTTTTAAAGAATAAATGCACATAACCAGAAACCTATGTTCCTACTCTAATATAACTATGATAAAAGATGCCATTGTGCACTAATTATTTTCCTCTGTTTTCCAATTTTTCAGTTCCCCATCCTTATATTGTTCAATTGACTAGTTTAGTTTAGGCTACTAAAAGCAAAACCAAAATCATGACTGCCCAAAGCCATTAAAAAAAAAAAATAGATGAAACAGAATAACAGAATCACAGAATGGTTAAGATTGGAATGGACCTCTAGAGATCATCTAATCCAACCCCCCTGCTCTAGAAGGGACACCTAGAGCAGGTGGCACAGGGCGGCATCCAGGCAGGTTTTGAAGACCTCCAGAGAAGGAGACTCTGCAACCTCCATGGGCAGCCGGTTCCAGGGCTCTGTTACCTTCACAGTAAAGAAGTTCTTCCTCACCTGGAGATGGAACTTCTTGTGTTTCAGCTTATGGCCATTTCCCCTTGTCCTATCGCTGGCCACCAAAGAGCTTGTCCCCTTCTTCCCTACATTGTCCCTTCATGTTAATCATCTCCACTCTCAGTCTTCTCTTTGCCAGAGAAAACAGGCCCAATTCACTCAGTCTCAACAGATAAGTTCTTGGAAAGATACTGCCTATGTGCTTGAAATTTTGTGATACTCCTCTTAGCAGGGTGAGCACCTTCCTGACAGAGGCCAGATGTTACAGCAGATGTGCATGCTTGACAGAACACTGCTGTCACAAATATGCTTTAAAGTGGGTGTTTACTTCCACCCAGGAGTGCTTTTGTCCAAGAGATTATTTCCTGTTATCCATCCTGTCATCTTTTAATGAACATAAAAGAGCAACTGGCAAAGCATTCAGAAATCAGGAACCCCATTCCTATTCTACTAATGTCAGGACCACAAACTATACATTCAAGCCTTTTCTGGAAGATGTACAGAAAACATTTATCTACAAGACATCTCTAAATTATTTATGAGAAATAAGTGTATCGTATTCCCGCTGAGTTAAATGGTTGTTGAATCTTTGACTTAGAGCAAAAGTGAATCAATATCCTTGTCTGATTCCCACTAAAAGTGTCCATAACATAAAGTATAAGCTAGGCATTTAATATGAAAAGAGACAAATAAAATTGATATAAATCTCCAAATAATTAAAAAGTGAATGAACCGCAAAACAAAATTTCAGAGGATGCTTACTTTCTTGTTCAAAACTGAAAATGTGGAATTTTGATGCATATTTTCAACTTCAACCAAAAACTTTCACACTTTAACAGTGAGAAGTTGATTGTTATTCTGGTCATCACTGTCCTTGCTGATTTTAGCTAGAACTCTCTTCTGCTGTCAAGATCAGTTTATATTGAAGTATGTCATAGGACCTAGTGACAAGTACAGACAGCACTGAGATGTGGTCAGTATAATTTTGTTTAAGCAAGCAGTGACCTTGACTAAAGATTTGTCAGACTACTTCCTTACTAATTTATTTCTCTATAGCCATTTGAAGTTAAAATAATATCAAAAATGATTAATCCAAAAATAATATTTTTATAGGTAAATATATGCTCATAAAATAGATTGATTTCAGTCTACACATCAGTATGAATTTCTGTTTAAATGTATAAATCTGTACCAAAATAGCCTAGAGGGAATTGTTTTAGGTATCCCTTAGAGCCCTATTTTTTCAAGTGCCTATATGTTACGAAAGATTCAGGACTGATAGAGCTGTGAAATTAAATTCTGCTCTTTATTTCTTGAACATAGAAAGTACAAATTGGGCAGTGACAGTGAAAGTTTCTGCACACAAATCAAGAATTGTCCCAGCATTTTCTTCAAGGGGCTAGTTCTGCATCTACAACTACCTGTACCTCAAGGCCTTTTAATATTCAGATCTTTGTGTTCAAATTGCCAAATAGGCCACTGGTTCTCCTGGTGCTCTCTGTAATTCTGACACTTCTCCATCAAACAAGGCATGACTGATTTGTTTAGTATGCTAATTTGTAAGTATTGTTTGTCTGATTTGCCATCATATAGCTATAATGAAATAGATATTTTACTAACACATAGCTGTTTTATATTTTTTTCCTGTAACCAATAGGTCTTATTAAACTTTGCACTCTATTTTGTATATTATATATATATATATATATAATACACCCATAGTGCACATAAGTATGCACATATCCATGTTTATAGATATAAAATATACATATAGCTATGTATACAATCATATATACAAAATATACCAACAGGTAATTCTAACAAAAATAAGTGTTTGTTTATATAGAAAATTCTTTTATGTAAAAGGAAAATAAGCATAAACTACATAATGCATAAGACAGTTATCACATTTTCATTATGACTTATCTGGTCTTCTACAGAAGGCGCTATTTGTGAATATTTCTATTTTCTGGATAATGCAGAATAACAGATAATGATATTGTCCTGTATACCTGTTACATTTAAACTGGAAAAATACACTGCTGTATATTTTTACATTTTCTTCTACAAAATAAAATTACTAAACAGAAAAACAACATTCAAATATTCGAAGTTTGAAAATAGTAGGCTAGATTGTGAGATATATGTCAACAAAGCAATATTGCAGCTGCAGTGACTTTTACCGACTATTACTTATGACAGCCAACTTATGTCAATAAGTCTACAAACTACCACGTCTACAAAACAAAATGAGTGTCCTATAGATATCTTTCTAAATACATAAAGCTCATCTGGCATAATAATACATTTTCTCATTACCCTTTTATCTTGCTCCACTTTACTGGCAAAATAGATTGTAAGATAATTGTGGAGAAAGTCACTGGAACAAGTTACTCTCCAGTTTTATGAATAGAGTTGAATTTTCAATTAATAAGTTAGATTAAAAAATAAGGGAAGGTAATGTTCTGTTTCGAATATGTGATTGGTGAAACACAATATTTTGAATAACCTCTTTAGTAAAATATCTGCTTTAAACAGCTTGCCAAAATGACTTCAGGCAGGCATCAAATAAAAATAGATATGAGAAAAGTGAAAATAAGATTCAGAGGTAAAGGAGAAAACATTTTAACTGTGGCTTTTCAGCAAAGCTGAGTGGTTGGTAGGATTGGCAGCTATAGAGGCTTATAGAAGTGAGAAACAACATAACTGAAAAGGAGAAAAGGAGAAATTCTGTGACAAATGGCTATCATCAGCAGACACATATATTCAATTTGTTTTATAATTTATAAGTCTCGTATCAAACAAGGTAGAATTTGTTCCTTCCTCCCTTATATACAATAAAGTAGTTGACAGGGGAGGTATCTCAGTAACTCAGGTAACTTGTATAATTAAATAGATCTACTCAATCATTTTTGTAGAGTTCTCCACAGCATAGTCTGATGGTGAGGAATTACTTATCATAAGGAAAATGATGTTGGACTAGGTCTGTCAAAGCCTATGCAAACAGTAACCATTTTCTTCAGGAACACTGTGCCAAGAATGAGAAACTTCTTTTCATATAAATCTTAGGTGTTAATTTCACCACCTCAATTTTGCTGGTTCCTCTCTTTTTCTCTGAACTCCGCATGATTTAGGGCCCCCACAAAAGATAGTCTGGAATCTGGTGGATGAAGGGAAAACAACCATCCCTGTCCCTTGGTAGTTTTAAAGATCTTTCTCAGGCATAGTCAAGCAGCTCATAAGCATAGTTGGTTTATTAGTTCCTTCTTTTTTTTTTTTTTTTTTTTGGTATTTTGAGTATTTTTAGTGGTTTTTTTTAAATCTCCATTAAGGTTTTTTTTTAATTTTATTTTTATTTTTTATTTATTTATTTTTTTTCTCTAAGCAATCAACTCAACTCTTTAGAAACAGTGTCCTTTAGTAGGACTCAACATGACTGTTCTTGCAGAGCATTCAGTAAAACATTCTCAAAGATTTGCATCCTTTGCTAACATGCTGAGGACTCACTGTTCATATGATTCCAATAATGATTTGTTAATAATCTGTAATAATTATATCTGCTTTAAGAGAATAGTGGCGTTCAGCATTCCAGTTTGATACATTTAGTTTCCCTACAGCTTAAATACAATATGAAATCAATGAAATAGGAAAACTAAAATTCCATAAATATTTCTCCATAAAGGCGCCTAAGCAAAATACGTCGTTCACTTTGTAAAAGCATCAGATTGTATAACAGTAAATGTACATGCCCTATACATGTTCTTTTTCCAGAACTTTCTTTTTCCCACTGTATTTCAGTTCATTACTTTGTATATTAGAACAATGTTAAATTTTCAAGGAAAGATAGAGAGAATCCTGTATGAACTGTAAAAACATTAGTTTCATTTTAACTTGATAGACACTATGGAGATTCAGGATACTGTCTATAATAGATGCATCCAAGGAAATAATTTGTAGCTGTGGGTGTGCATAAAGGTCATGATTCAGCATAAACAGTACAAACTCAACAAAATCCCTCACTGATTTGAAAAAAGTATAGCAAGGAGAAACAAAAAGGAGAAACAAAAAAGGGAGATGCAAAGAATGACAAAATGCATTATTTCTTGAGGCAAAAGTCTTGATCTTGGACCTGTTTTGTCACTGTGAACTGGTCTGGGGACCACTGGATCCCTAGTTGGCCCAGTCATGGGTCAGAGAGACCTACTCTGCTCCTCCTTGCTCCTAGAAGTCAGGGAGGTTGCTGTGCCTGCTGCCTTGCTCCCTTCACTCATAGTTTGCCTTGCTGTGCACATCAGCCCAGCCTTGCCTCTCCTTGTCATTCCGTAGGTGACACCTTGAGGTGACACCAAATTAATCCCTCACTATCCATTACTGACATTGTTTGTTTCTACATAATATAGTAACCTTGTGGAATTGCTGGTGAAAAGTACTTTAGAAAAGTAAAGTTTGAGTTGTAAACAGGCAACACTTTTTTTATATGTCTTCCCATCAGTGATAAATTATAACTATCCTGCAATTTTATCGTGTACATCTCATTTCTGTACTGGATAGCTGACCAGATATAAAAATAATGAAGGAAAGCCTCTCATCTCTGCTGCAGTGTAGGTTCCCAGCTATATATGGCAAAAATCAGTCTAAAATTGGCCACACACTGATTTATTTTGCTTTTCATCAGCATCAGAGATCCTCATTTCTATGGTGTGAAATTAGCTGAATGATATATGTGTCATATTTCCTTGGTGGAATTTCATCTATTAGGCTGGTTTCTTCTGGTACATCGCAACTGGCCTCAGATTCCTAAGTTTACCTTTCTTTTTTGGTAGCTATAAGCAGTCACTATACTTTGATAAAGGAAAGTAAATTGTGTGTGTTATAAACTGATAAATTCTCCAAGCCAATTAATTTATCAGTATTGTTTATTGTAAATAGCAAGCAAGCAGCGCTGGGCGGCCGGGGAGTCTCTGCTCCACCAACAGCACATGCTGTAGTACGAGAGGGTGCTTCTTTTATACACTGTGCCCAGAAGTCGCCTCTCAGTTTCAGTTGTTATCTCTGGTATGTTGCAATTCTTCTGCGCATTCTCTCTATTTGTTGATAGGGGTCCCTGAGGCCTCCTGGTGGTCTTCGATGAAGGCCACTCTTCTTCCTCCGGACTCTGCGCATGCTTCAATTTCCTGCAGTTTTGGCCTTATGCAGATACTGTGTTCTTGTGGTATCTTGTACCATTGGCTTACAACACTTGTGATAAGCCTGTTCTTTTACAGTTTATTCCGCGAATTACAACTTGTTTATCATATATGTGTAATTCTACACATGTGCACACATTCTGGACAGCTTAAAGAAATCTGCTCAAGATGATTTAGTACAGATTTCAGTTTCATTTCAATTTAATATATTCCAGATTGGTTTTTTTTTTTGTAAACGTACATGGCATTTTCAAATAAAATATGATTGTATATATAGATGTGTATATATGTACGTATTTCCTATTTTTTTTTACTACTAATAAGCTATACTTTTAGTCTAACTGCTGCATTAATTGGTGAGATATGATAGTGAGAATAGATGCAATTAGAATAAGCTCCTATTCAAAAACTAGTGTAGAATATTTTTAAGTTATTCTCTTTGTACTGAATATACTGTTTTGAAACAGGTTAGTAAGCAAATTTTCCTGGTATATTACTATTTTTAAAATAACTGTCATCTTCAACAAGGATTTATTTTGTATACTAATGTCTACTTAGTTCCTGGAACATCACACTATTGTGCCAAAAACAGATGTTATAAATTTGCCTTTACAGCAGATTCTATATTCTTTTTTAATTATTTGCTTTACAAAGATTTAGGGATAAAAAGGGATGAAAAGATATCCAGCCAAACTATAATTGTTATGTAGTTTTCTTTCTCTTATACATCCACATCTCAGTTCTTCACTGGACAGCTGCCCAGATATAAACAAGCAAACAAAAAAAAACGCCTCATTACACTGGCAATAAATATGCTGTAATTTGAATAATAATTCAGAAAGGCAGATTTAATATGAATAAATAGAGTGCATTGTTTACATACCATAACAACTAATTTCTAGTGATTCTGCCAAAGGAATTAATAGAGCAACACAAATAGCACAATCAGGTAGTATTAAATAGTAACTTTGGCAAGACCTTCATATAGTTAGAAAACCAGCAAGAGATTTTTCTCTGAGAGGTTTTTTAAGTGATATTTGAAATTATACTGCAAAAATAACATGAGTCATATCATGTTGTGTGTGATTAGGCTGTGTCAACTCTGGAAAGACTCAAAGGATCAATTCAAGAGTCATTGCATGCAGACTTTTCTGGCTTAGGAAAAGGAAAATTAATTAAGAAGCAACGGCTGAGATATTGCTTTTAAAAGTTCTGTATTGATATTTTTTTTTGCATTTTATTTTCTGAAATGAAGGCTGTATCTGTCCATCTGTACATGTGATGTTACTGTAGAGATTGTTGTTATTGATGCTATAAGAACACCAGCTTCCACAGACATAACAAGCAAGAGTTATTCATGTGCCTTTGTGTCCTCATGTTTTTCTGCCACTAAGTAACAACCAGTATTTTTGAGTTAGAAAAAAATATCAAAAAATGACACAGAATAGCAAAATAAAAACAAGTTAAAAGTTGTACTTGATACAGAGCCAAGAAGAGCTGTGAACTACAGGTCTTAGAATCTCTACTTTACAGAAGGCAAACGTTACTAGTAAATTAGCCCAGATATATTGATTGGTGTAGGCTCTATGCCTTCACATCAAATTCTCCCAAGGAATTACAATAGTCTGATCAATAAGTGAGAAAGTACTTTAAAAATAATGAAACATCAGGTAACCAGGCCTATGCAACCAGGCATACAGAAATTTTACTGGTGAATGATTTTCTGTTGGCCAAGAACAAGGGTCAGACATACTTATTCATATGGCTGAACCTGAATAAGTGTTCCCAGGTATAAGTGATACAGAGTATTTCTGCATAATGCTGCACTGTATGTATGTTCCAAATTCATAATATTTAAATCTTCACAGATTTCACTATCAGTAGGTAACCTTTATTGCTTTGCATTCCAGAAAAGATATTGCTTTCAGCACAGAAATTTCTTAGCCTGAGCTTTTAATTCAATATGAAAAACTGTTCTTCAGGATGAGTTAACTCTACACTACACTACACTACAGCTCCCAATAATAAATTACCAATGTGATTTAAGGGCTTCTCAAAGATATCCTTCTCTTCTTCTCATATAACTGAATTTTAGCTCCACAATAACAAAAACTTTTTAAAATGTCTTCTTTTTTTTTTTTGAAAAAAAGGAAAGTATTTGGAATGCTGTCATAAGGTCTAAGCATGCCATTTAGGGAATGAGAAGCTCTAGGCGACTCAAGAATAGGATTCATGAATACAGTTTAGTCAGAGGAGAAAGGTGTCCATGTCAGCTGTAAGATGCATTCAGCAAAGAGGTGTAAAATGTTATCACTTTCAGAGGATATGTACATAATAAAGCCTATGCTATTTGGAATTTTCAACTCTAAATATCCTATGTGTACTCACCAGATTATAGTAGTACACCTACCATCTGATTCAGGCTGTTAACTTAACCAGAGGAAAAAAATAAATAGAAAGAAAATGCTTAGCTAAACTGTAGAACAAGCTTCTGCAATGAAAGTGTCTTTGATTCTGGTCCCTACTTTATGGACTGCTTCAGGGACATTTTTCATTAAAGGATGACTGGACAAAACACATAATTGAAGTGCATGGAGAGGACTTAGAAAGAAGATCATCTTGCCTCTGTGCTGTGTTCTAACTCAAGGTTATTATATTAAAGGTGGATGCACTATATTTTAAACACAGGATTATTACATGAAAGGTTAGGTTGGAAGATTTTTGATGATACATGTAGCTGTTATGCTTTCAGCTCAAAGTGCAATTTGGCTTCTGAAATAGGGAATCACACAACAGGAAGATAAAATAGGTATAAATGATCATAAATTGTCATAGGCCTCAGCAAAGATGACTTAAATTCTGGATCTCCACAGTTGCACAGGTAAGCAGTGGATGGGGGAAGGAGAAAGTTAATGTGCCAATATTTAAGCAGTGTTATTAGACATGGGACATTAAAACAGAACTTTGACTGTACTTTAGTCACTAGTTTGACTTTTTATGAATGGTTCAATACCTTTAAAATTTTAAAGATTATTTTATGTATAAGGTACTGGTGACCTAATGTAGCAAGATAGAAAAAAACTAACAGGCTGAAATAATTACTGGTTAATTCTGGATAAGTACTACGTGGAACATCAGAGGGGTGAGGGCATAAGTATATGGGATTTTCTTTGTAGCAAATCTTTTGAAACAAAGTAAATTTATTGTTTCAAATATATAATCTAATAATTATTCTAAACACATTAGAAATATTTTTCTTATTCTGATAAAATTACATGGAGTGAATACAACAAAATAGAGTATCAAGAGAAAATGGAAGAACTTCATCCTAGTTATATTTATGCATATGATTAAAGGGGCATTAAATTAAGTAAGTATATACTTGAAGCTTGGTTCAAGTATATTGGTCTTTTACTTTGCTCATAAAGTCTATTAATTCTGCAGATAATGTGTAAATTTCTTAGCTACACTTATGTCTAAGTTTGAATTGATGTGAAAAAAAAAAAGATAAACAAGCTGTGAATAAGTGTTAGTGGTTAAAAGATATCTAAAATGAGTTAAAATATTATTCAGTAAAGCAGTCTTATACAGAATCAGATTTCCCCTTAATAATGAGGGAGAGTATAAGAATTAAATAATTTATTTGTTCATGCTACATGAAAAGATCTCTAAAATGCTTCATTAAAATTGCATGAAGATTATTATAAATATCATTTTTGAAGAGAGGACTAATTCTTGTGGAAGATGTTTAAGTCCAGATATTGGCAAGCAGTCAGTCATTGTTTGCATGCTTAGGTGTGAGCAGTTTTTCTCAGATTTCCTTAGATTACCATGACTTCTGCCTTCAATAATAAGGCACTCATGCTTGTATACATTTAATTCTCAAGTGGAAGAGTTGAGGAAAAATTCTTATACCTTATTTAATTTGAAGTAGGATCTGCAAGTAACCTTCATTTATCCTTTGGAGAAGCATTTAAGTTCTTTTACCTTCTTGTGTCTGTTTTTTTTTTTTTGTGTGTCTTCCCAATATCCCTTGTACTATCTTAACACAAAGCTTGTCCAAGACCCAATTAGTATTGGTTAAAAGTTTTTGAACTTCTTGGTACTGTTTTCTGGAGGAGTATTTACTAACATATATTTTGATATAGTCTGGAATTGTTATGGACTAGTTCAGACATTGCCTTGAAGAGGCTGCCAGATTGTGACAGCTTTCTTAACAGTCCTAAAAGAAAATCTAAGTATTACAGTCATTTAAAATCATTAAAATGTTCTCTTTTATTGTCTGTGATTATAATTTGCATTTTTTCCTGTATTTCTAAAGATAGAACTTGTGAAAGTTCTTAAGGTGACATGAAAGAAACAAAACCAACAAAATTACAACAGAACTGACATTTTCTACATTTGCCGTCCATGTAGCAATATAATAAAATTTTTCATATTCACTTCTCCTTGTGGTTGAGATAAAGCAGTAAAGTTAGCTGGAACAATTCCAAGCAAGTTAAATAAAGAAACCAAAGCAAGTTAAATAAAGAAACCAAATACCATATGGCATTCTTCAGTCAAAAAAACTAAAACATATTTAATTATTTTAAAATAATTAAAATGTAAGACTATCCAATTATTTTGCTTTGCTAATGTTTTAGTAATTTTCTCTTTCCTTATTAAAATTAATGAATTTGAACATAATGTTTTGATGTCATTATATTGTTCCTGAGTCTTCCTTGATTAATCTTATAAAAATAATCAATGAATATACCACTTGTGAATCATAAAAAAGGTGTTGAAATTGTTTTAGTATAGTTCCAGAAGACGTAAGTTTTGAAACTCTCCACTACATAATATGTACAACATAGTATGAGTAATCTGTAAGGATTCATTTTTATTCATTTGTATTTTACACTGCTTCAGTTTCAACTCTATGCTCTTTAACAAAACTAACAACCCTCCAGAAAACTTTACTCTCTTCATACAACAACCTCATCAATGTCATGAAAGTGAGATGGAAAGTACCCTTAAAATACATGTGAAGAGAATTCCAAATTTGGACAAGTGACTGACAGACTGCAATCAGGCTGCCATTCATACAAACTTCAAGCATTTAGGGAAATATACCAGCAAGAAATTAATGGAATTCAACAGAAACAAGCACAAAGTTCTACAAATCATACACTTTGATCACCACAAAACAGCATAGGTTAGGAACAGATTGGTCAAGCAGCAGTGTCTGCAGAAAGTGTGATAGACAAGTTGTATATCATATTCTAATAAAATATATACATATATACAAAAATATATACATAGAATCATAGATATGATTTTATGATTCTATGATTACCAGTTCTTTTTACTGCAAACTCTTACGTTGCTTTATGAAAGAGAAAAGACAGTGCAGAATGAGTAAATCCAAGTTTGGCCTATACTATAGGGTTTTTTTTTTGACATTATTAATTTCTGCCTCTAATTTAAGCAGCTTAAACTGTATTAGAATTCTTGAATGTTGATAATTAATGGAATGAGGTGTTATATTTAGGATTTACATTATAAGCTACAAAATATATATTTTTAATTAACTAATGATGTAAGAGTAATTAATCAAATTAAATCCCTTGAGGTAGCTTCTGAAATCTGAGTCAAAATGAATGTTTGAAGCGAATGATTTATACTGGAGGTATGATCCCCTCATTGTCCTCATTTGACTTGTCACTAGTGATTAGTGAGTGGAAATCATGAATGGCTTAAAAAGGCTATTTGGTTTTAATGCTATGTGGTAGATATATTTCTATCCAAGATTCACTTCTGCATTTTTAGTTCTAAAATCACTATTTTAAAAAGTGCTGCAAATTATAGCACAACCAGTGAAAGGGTGATGATTTTTACGCTTTTCTATACTCCAATGGCAGTATACAGATGTCTTAATTCATTCATTAGGTCATAGTCTGATAAATTTCTAATGCATTAAAGCATCAGCTAAAATATTAATTCAATGCACAGAGGGAAGGCTTGTGTTGGGTTTGGGCATGAACAAGGATAATGTTATATGGCTAACTCCCAATCTCTAGCAGGTATGATGAATTAACCTCACAGTAATAGGTCAACAAAAGGCAGTATGATGTATAACATACAGAATTAATTTACTTTTTTTTTTTTTTTTGTACAGATGAAAAAATACATATAAGTTATCAGGAGGAGAAGGTTCCTGACAATTATCAAAGTTGTTATAAGGGAAGGTTACAGATGCAAAAAGTTCATAACCTAAACATAAATTTCTAGGGTATGAGATATTAAAAAGTCCCTATGCTATCTTTTTCCACTGTAGTATTTGTTTAAATTTACACAAAACATTTGTGGTAAACAATCTTCTTTTTGCAGTTTATTGGATCTTGTGTGTGCTTGTGTGCTCATCAACAAAATCATTTTCTAATTTATTTTACTTATTCATGAGTTTACTCTCTCAGTAAGTAAAAAATGCATCTTTGACCAGTATTAAGTAGAAAAAGATGGGAAGAATGAAAACCTTCTTGCTGGTATCGTCAACAGGCAGATGTCTAGCAGAAACACTCATATCACAACAGATAAATTTAAGAAGGACATATTTTGGAAGTGGAATTTGCTCAAGAAAAATCTTGGGGAAAAAAAAAATGAGACTCTGAAATATCTACTACACATAGCAGGACATGTTCATTTGCTATTTGCTGCCTCTTTCACATGCTGTTAGAGAACTATGACTTTCCAGTAACAGCTATGACCGGCTGCAGCAGAACAAATAGCTCATAGAAACCATAGGTCTTCTGAGGCAAAAATGGACATATTTGCCAGGCAAAATAGATAGCTAATAAAAGTTTGTATAACACCTGTTAGGAAGTCTGTTAGGAGGTCACAAGACATCTTTTACCTCAGAACATACGTATAACTTTTGAAGCAAAAACATGGCAATTTGATTAAATGTAGACACATTACGTGGAACTTTCACATACGTAAGTCTTCCTTGACCATTTATTGGTAATGTAAGGATGGACACAGGCCTTAACTAATATAACTGTTTAAGAAAATAATTGAGATCTGTTGTCAGGGAACACTCATTGCTTAATTAAGCTGCGTCTCTATATTTTATCTCTGTCTATGCCCAGGAATCTACATACTATGGAATAATACTCTAATTAAGTAAACTATATTTACATAGTGTCTTTATAGTCTGCTTACTAACAAGAAAATACAGAGATAGTTTTTCAGTGATAGTATATACACATATATGTGTACTTCTTTATATATATATATTTACAGTTCTATCGTATGATTTTAGGTATAGCTATTTTCTGTTTATATTGCACAGAGATATTCTCCCAAACTCTTTACACTATTTATAACCTGAAGATTAAATAATAACAATTTCATATATATCTTAGCCTTAATGATAACTGCATATATACAAATGATAGAATAGTGGAAGAAAATTAGACAGGTCTATGAACCGCATTTAAAATTTTGTTCTTTCATTTTATTGCTTCTAGACTATATCTTTAATAAATTGCTTCTCAACAACGAGAAGATAAAGATGATATTACTCAATGCTTGTTTTTATCTGCTTTCCTCTCTCAATATCATCAACAACTCTCAATAGTCTCAGGCCTTCTTGTTAGTTTAGCTACCAAAAATTTTATTTCTTAGGTGATGTAGGCATTTAGTTCATTTACTTAAATCTTCTTTGTGTAAAATTATTTTGTTCTTCCAGGGGACACTGATATTTTGGAGGGTCAAGGTTTTGATTTTCCCTTAAAGGCACTTATTAATTTGACTTTGGAATGACTTTGGCCTTCAGCTCTTTCACAGAATACAACATCTACTGATACTATTATTTATTCCAGTCTCTGTTCCTGTCCTTTTTATACCTAGTATTTCTCCTCTGTTTATAAATGCAACTCATCCCTTGTACACCTGATTTCTCTTTTTTTTAATGCTATTACCCTTCTGAGTATATGGTTACACTTCAAAAGTTTCTGCTTATTCATTAGGCAGAATCCCACTGTTTTCTACTCATTTTTTTTTTTTAATCTTAATGTTTACTGTCACTGCAAGGCTTGTTCTTTCATTACCTAATATGGGTCTGCCTTGTGATTTGACATGTTCTACCATTACTGTAAACTCAGATCTGAGTTTCAATTGCACATCATTGACTATGTGCAACAGTGGACCAGCGGGGTGGATGATTTTGTTGATTCTACATTGCTAAGAATGTGAGATATCTCATATATTGCTCCCACGAGGTGGGAATCAACAGTTGATTTGGCAGACGAAGGAGATAAATAGTAATAAAATTTAACTTGACAGCTGTTCAAAAGCTATCAGGAATCTTATACCGCACGATGAAGAAATATTTCTTGAAGCAGAAACATGACAAGTAAATGAAATGCAGCTATGCAATATGAAGATTTCAGATGAGTTTGACTTCACTGCCAACAAAAATATATTTACAGAATGACATTAGAGACCAAAACAGCCACAATTTACAAGGAGAGACTGGCTGTGTGAATGCATGATATGATACGGAAACATTAAAAAAGTGAGGTGTCATTTTCCTCTCAGCCTTTCAATAAATTAGACATTTTGTTTTAATGCTGTTTAAAACACAGTTTGAAAATGCTATATTTTATATTACACAAATAACTCTACCATATTTTTGCACAATTTACAGCCTTATAAAATCATACAAAAAAAAAATCATTTCAAGCTGCTTTGTTTTCCATTACTCAAAACTTTTTTTAATTTGATGAAATCTAGCCACAGGCATATGAAGAGCAATGGTCATCATTTTTATAAAAAACAATTGATTTTTTTTCTAAAGTAAATAACTCCTGTTTCTCCACACAAAGAAGAGCAAAAAGGAAAAAAAAAAAAAAAAGAAACTCTATTGCTTAGCCTGTGCTAACACTGCAAGGAGATATCAAGTCAACTGCAAACTTAAAACAGGTTTTATCCTACAGATCAGGACAAACTAAGCTTTGAGTCTATACCCAGAAACTGGTGAAAAACATGATTTATAGACTTGTGCACTCCATATCTGGGTGTGCTTTGTCTTTTAACTGATTGTTTCTCTATGGCATTTTTTCTCTGTCAATTTTTTTTTTTTAAGTATTCCATCTTCTAGCTTCTCTTTTTGTGAAACTTATAGAACAAGCCACTGATGACTAAAGTAGTTATATGCACTCAAAACCTGCAAAAAATGTACAGATGCTAGCCTTCCTTGTTAGATAGCTATTCCTTTGACTAGTGTGGTTGTTTTCAGCCAGCAATAATAGTCTCTTCCTTGTCATGAAGAATGGCAAACTTTGGGGAAATGAAATTCTGCTAATTCTCCTGCTATTGCTCATTCTCATATTGCTCACTCTCAAAACCTTTTCTCAGTTGTGGAGTTATGATTCATTCTTCAGCAAAAATAGTGCATATTGGGTTGAAAATTTAGTTATTATAGGTTCTGTGGGGTTAACTAGATTTGAATCTTTTTTAGCATAATGAGAAGGGCAGAAGTCCATTCCGGGAAACAGTTCTAGTATACAAATGTATACTGTCAGATAGAGAAGGCTATGTAATTCTCCAGTAAAACAGTGAAAAATGTATGAAAGAGTTAAACAGTAAAGCAAAATAAGGTACGCTCACATTTATTTTCTTGCTTGTGAGATAATGATGAAGTTTCCAAACGTGTGCTTAAGCCAAAACCTTAAGGGTATATCAATACCTTTAAGATTAGTAGGTAATATACAGCATGAATCGTCATGCATAAAAAATATGAAAATAATTCTTTGCTAAAATAAGGTGAATTAGACATAAAATATCTGATATTGATCTGAAGAGATGAACATTAGAACATCTTGCTCAGTCCATTTACTGAAACTTTGTGATTTTGGCTTAGGAGTATACATCTAATACACATAGACTAATTTTAGAGCTTTCATTTTATTGAAAGAAGGTTCTGATGTTTTCCATGGGGAAGTCTAGCGATATATTTCAATATCAAAGATGATTAACAGTGTAAATGTATAAGCTTTTTTTTTCTTTTTTTAATAGGACTTCTGGGAGACTTCAATTTTGCAAATAAAAACTGAATAGGACTACATTTCTCTGAGAGAATGAGGTAGAAGGCAGTAGGCAGTTGATAGTAGGCAGCAGAAGACAAATGAAATGTGCTGCCATTCAGAGACAGGTTGGGGAGTTGAACAGAGAGGAAACTCATGAGGTTCAACCAGTGCAGGATCCTGCACCTGGGAAGGAAAAATGCAGGCACCAGCACAAATTAGGGGTTGACCTGCTGGAAAGCAGCTCTGCAGAGAGGGACCTGGGAGTCCTGGTTGACACCAAGTTAACCTTGAGTCAGCAGTGTGCCCTCATGGCCAAAAAAGGCCAATGGGATCCTGGCCTGCATGAGGAAGAGTATTGCCAGCAGGTGGAGGGAGGTGATTCTGCCCCTCTGCTCAGCTCTGGTGAGGTCACACTGTTGCAGTTTGAAAGCCATGATGGTGGGGGTAAGAGATATCAAATACTGTGTTAGCTACACACTCGACTCTGGCAGTATGGGATTCATGGACAGTTCACCGAATCATAGAATGCCTAAGGTTGGAAGGGACCTCCAGCGGTCATCTAGTCCAAGACCCTGGCATATGCAGGGTTACCTAGAGCACATGGCCCAAGGCTGCATTCAAGCAGGTTTTAAAGATCTCCAGAGAAGGAGGCTCCGCAACCTCTCTGGTCAGCCTGTACCAGGGCTCTGTCACCTGCACTTTTAAGAAATTCTTTCTTAAGCTTCTGCGGATTTTTTGAACAGTTTGTCAACCGTAGGTCTGATCACCTTCCTAGGAATGAATCAAGCTCCTGAATAGTATGATCAACTATAAGCTCGACTCTGGCTGTACCTGGGGCTACCTTAATAGGTCATGGTTTTTAAGAAATACATAATCCTGTGCCCTGTGCTCTAGGTGTCCCTGCGGGAGCAGGGGGATTGGACTAGATGATCTCTAGAGGTTCCAACCTCATACATTCTGTGATGCTGTGTTAATGTCGTAATGTCTGAACTTACTGGCTGTTGTCATTTGCAGCTTTTAGTTTGTACTTATTTTAATGATAACAAATGGCTTATTCCTTCTAGGTAAGCATACTCTTTGCAGATATTTGCCTTCAGAGCGACACCTTCAGGAGAGGTAGCGCCTTTAAGGATAAGGCTTAACAATGGAAAATCACCTAACGATGCAATCACAAAGCATCAACATCTGGGAGAGTTCTTGTTTTCGTCACTAAAGATCTGGAATCCTTCTAGGTACATCATCTTCTAATGTGCCTAGGGAACTTGTGGATGATGACTGGATCATGCTGGGAGTTGAAGTTGGGATGACTGAGCTTGCAAACACTAGCATGTTTTTGAGGGATGTAACAATCCCAGGATCAAAACAGGGAAGATATTACTAATAATAAATGGTGCTCTTTTAGAAAACAAAAAGGTCTAATTTTTAGGCCTGTGTCGAGAATTTAAATAGAATAGCTCATGAAGGGCAACTGCCTACAACTTCTTCAAATAATCAGTTTTTAAAAAAATCTGAGATTATTAAACCAGAATAAAAATCTTTACAAATACCAGAAAACTCACTGAGGGGTAAAGAAGAATAGAAATAAAGAGGAATTGTAAATTCTCCTCTATCCACTAAATGCCTACTGTGACCTCTGGAATTGGTCAGCCCTTTCAGTTATCTTGCAGGTCATTTATGAGCTACAGAGTTCCATCTTTTTACTGTGCCTCCCTCTCTCTCCATCTCTCTTTGTTTCCCCCTCAATAAGCTACATTTCCTGATTATCCTTTTCCAAAGAATGTTCATAAAACAATAAAGAACATTTCACCTTGACTCTTTTCAGGAATGAAAATAATATACAGTTGAAAAAAGTTATCATAATTCTCTTCTTTCTTCTTTTTTATTTCTTTGTTTGATGGGGATTATTAAATGTTCCCTGACATTACTACTCCCTAATGCTATCCCAGCATGGAAACTATATCCCTAGGCCATGTAGAAGTTGTGATCTGGCAATTCCTGCCCTAGGAATATCCACCTCCATCAGTGGTACCTCATCTCTAAATGCATTGCTGCGATTTCAAAGGTTGAAGATGAGAACCTGTAGAAGTATCTGAGGGAGACTATCTTCCTGCAATATTAATTTCTTTAAGATCCTGAGACACTGAATTTCACAATTTAAATATGTGAGAGTAAGAAAAAAAAAACACTTTTTCTTTGGTTTTTAAATTGCTCCCTATTCATTTGACTGGATGTCCCATAGATCTTGTAGCAGCAAGAAATTCTTTGCCTGTTCCATATTTCTCAGTATTTTATAGGGAGTTATTTTATAGGAAATACTGAATTACATGGTGTCACATGATTGAAGGCAGTAAGAGCTGATACACTGGTTTAGTGCTGTTTATATCTCTATTTTGTTTATATCTCAACTTTGACCAAGAGAATAATTTAGTCTCTGTGACACTTTTGTAACAGTGATTTTTTAAACCATTCAATTAGACAATCTGATGCAATATTTTCCAATGGTAGCACAAATAATTGAACTGATGTTCACTAATTTAACTCATGCATGTCAGAAATTAGTTAGTTCTTAATTGCTATCTTAGAACTAATTAGAGGTATATCAAATACCTGGGAACCTTTTGGTCTTAAGTATTATGAATACCAGAAAATTTAAAGACAACTAACAGACTTTCAATCCCTAAGATTTCTGAGAGACAATAATTCAGCCTGTCTATAACTTGCATCTCCAGTCATGAGTATTTCTATGTAATTTTCTATTTTGTTCTTTATCCTTAATTGTAATATATAGTATGTATACATCACAGTGTACTACATACAGTTTATATGAATATGTATGTTGTATTATTTAACATAAGGATATATTTATATTCATTCTGTATATACACAAATACATATTTTTCAACATTTCAATCTTGAAAGTTCTTAGAATAAATTATAAAACACCATATTTTAATAACAAAGTAAACTTTAAATATGTTAGTTTTTCAGAGCTACAGTGGTTTTATTTAATCACTTTATAAGGGTCTATACTAAGCAGTAGTTACTATGGTAACCTGAGAAGATTGGAACTCAAATAAATGCATTACTTCTTAATAGTGTGATGCTGAAGACTGATAGACAGAGTGACAAAGTAGGAGCCTAGTGATCAGGAGAACCATCTAAATTAAAAGAAAAAAACATTTAAATAAAAACAAAACTATATCCTCCTTCTCCTCCCAAAACAGAAGGATTAATGAAATAAGTGAAAAGCAATGTCTTAGAGGTAGGAATAATATGATGTATCAGTAAAGCAAAGCAATATGCTAACAATATCCAATAGAATATTTGGAGATTTAGAAAGGAAATACTCAGTGTGCAAAATGTAGACAGAGATCTTTCTTACAGAAGAGTTCCAATGAAGGTGTGGTATGAAAGAAGAATGCCATTAATATGTCTATATGTTCACCAGCAGAAATTCAAAAAAACCCTTTTTTTTTTTAGTGCCAGCTGTTCAATAATGGCACGTGACTCTATGATTCTATTTCAGTTGGCACTGAGTGTGCAGCTGCTTGATTTCCTGCATTATTAGGAAAGACCTAAGTTACTTAATGGGGACTATATGTCTGAAACACCATCCAGATAAACAGAAGTAGTGATGGCAAATTGGAATGAAGGCAGAAAGGGACTTGGAGGGGTGACTAGACTCACTTGACTTGAAGGACGAGAATTATGTTACCTGGATGTGTGCCGTAGAACTTCTTTATTTCTCTCATTACTTTGAGTCTCAACTTAATCAAGTATCACAGTTCTGATATATGATGGACATATACTTTTAAAATCAAAAGAAATTTTAAGTAATTTTATTTTGTTATTTCTTATTTTTGTTATTTTATTATTTTATATAGTGAAATTCTTGAATTTTAATCTGAGTGTTTTCATATTCTATTGTTATTGTTTCCTTGGAAACTAATAAAATTATTTTGCCCACTTTCCTGCTCTAGGAAGAATGCTTGTTGAACACAAAAATCAAAACCCATGACACTAATTTTTCTGCCTGAAGAACATCTTAAGAAAAATTATGGAGATTTCATATATATATTTTATATATATATATGAAAT
>JAUBOD010001059.1:147745-162645 GCA_032353885.1 Nothura maculosa
TCCATGCCCAGCAACAGTGCATCCCTGTACGTAAGAAGTCAGGCAGAGGGGGCAGGAGACCTGCGTGGATGAGCAGGATTGATTCATATGTACATATTTGTACATATCATTAAAGGACAAGAAGAAGACTAATAAAAGCAATTAGTTGGTCTCATCTGAGCATAAAGGAAAAAATTTAAATTCTATTACACTGACTGGTCCAAAGCTTAAAAAATAGTAGCCATCTTTCATATTACTGATTTTGATGCAATGCACATTATTTCAGGTTAAATATAGATTATTTTATTTTTACGATACAATTGAACATTTTCCAAATGAAGGAGTAAAAGCAGCTTGAGATGGACTAGAGCTACTTACCTCAAAAGGTAACCATCTTCCTCCTTTTACAGAATATCACATATTTCATTTATGTATCACATATTATGTATCCTATATCTGGAAAGCCAGAACGAATAGCAGAAACTGATAAAATACAAAGATTAGTTTTAAAGGATGAAATACAGCTGAAGGTAACTAAGCACTGGCTCTACTGACAGTTTTATTGGTAGTAAAATTTATATTATCCCCATTCTATAGATAAAAATAATTAAAATTAACACAATTTGATTCATGAATGTAATTCACTGTGGAATTCAGCAAATTATTTTTCCAACACAGACAGTGAAGAGGAGTCAGGGTTCCCTAGACTGGGACTGACTTAAAAGGCTAGACTGAATTCCACAGATGAAATAAAAATCACAAACTCTTGGGGCTTTGTCTTCAAGGCTAGTAAGAAAGTCAAAGTACTTGTTTTTGTAGCCTAGATAAGTGAATGTCAAACACATAAGGTTCTATTAAGCATACTTTATGGGGCATACGGAATAAATGATTGGCATATATAGTCATTAATAAGCTATATTTCAAAGGACCTCTGAGCACTGTTTACAGTCTGGATGTTAGAAACAAGGCAGTCAACAGTGTCTATATTTTTCCCTAGAAGCCTTATTAGAAATCTCTATAAAATTTTATTCTGGCTTTGCACCCTGACTGTGATTCCTAGGAATTCTGCAGTGTTTTGCTTTTGTAGTGTTTTGCTTTTATAGTGTTTTGAGGAAATTGCAGAAGCACTGTTGGCTTGTGAAATTGGGCCCTTGAATTTTAGAAGAGAACTGAATACGAGTTTCCAAGAACTGAGTGAAGAACTGAGATTTAATCAAGAAATGTCTCAGTTCTTATCCTGAGAGTTTGATTGAAAGCTGAGAAATCTGGTCAGTGACAGAAAAAAATGGAATTCACTAAAAGAAGATTTAAGGGCACTCATTCTCTACGGGAGCCTCTGAATGATCAGCTCTCATCTGTCTTAGCTTAAGTCTCTTCTATGTCCCCACATTGACTTCTGTACTGGACAGTGTCAGGCAATATTAATATTTTTGTTGTAGCTTTTAAACAAAAAGATTCTACATGTCTTTATAAACTTTGTACTTAAACAATCCCTGGAATGCAAAAAGGCAAATTTAGAAAGTGCCGTGAATACGTTTGTCTACCTGAAAAACTTCAAAATAGACAGATATATATATATAAATCTTCTGATGTCTAGACAGTATTTTGTGTTATACTACAGAGTCTCTGAGGCTAAGTTATCAATGAGTAGCTTTGCACATCTAGGATATAGCAGATAAATGCTTTTACATGGATGAATAAAATAGCAATGTATGTCCAAATATGCTCTGGTTTATGAGGCAGCTTACACTTTACAGCCAGCTGTAAGACAGCATGAAACTAGGGTAAAAATAGAAATGGACTAGGAATAAGAGGCTTGAAAATGGATGCAAACAAGAAATGTGAAAACACACATTCCTTAAAATGCACTTAAGTTAAAGCATTTCCTTTATTATACTAGTTTTATTTTAACTAAGGTTGCTTAGGAAATCTATGGATAAAGATAATAATAGATGGTAATGAAAAAACATAGTAAATATTTCTTAAAAGTAAATGCTTTTATCATTATTTTAAAAACAATTGTTTTAAGTTAAAATGGGAGTTAAAGACAATATAGTGTCTTAGATATTGACCAATAAAATAATTAAGATATGATGCTGCCTATCATGACTCTCCATATCTCCAGCAATTTGGAAAAAGACTGATGTCCTAGCAACAGAAGTTGTTCATGAGGATAATGTTTATCCTCATGATAAAGTGTATCTGGAAGTAGGAGGAGAACTAATGAAATGAATACTCAGGGTGTTAGGTTTTTTGTTTGTTTTTAATATTTTAAAATAATAAAGGAGTCGGAAGCTTGGATTCTGATGCTAGGAGGTACTTGACATTAATGAATGACCTATGAGTGTTGTTGATACATGAAATTTTATCATATTTTCAAAACTCTTGAAAGTTTTCAAAAGTATATGAAATCTTGCTAAGGGAGAATTCCTCAGATTACTTGCTGGGATTAATTTTAAGTAAGTGACAAACTATAAATCTACACAGCAAGAATAATAAAGACGATGATAAAACAATAAATAACAAAATACAAAAGGAAAAGGAAAGTAAATAAGCATTTCAGGTGTTCTGTAAGAATAGTATTCATTAGTGTTCCAGCCTTTGCCAGAGACAGTTGCAGCACTATTGCTAACTCATACTTCAATTTCTCTGTGATTCTGCTATAATAATTTCAGACTGACTGATTAGAGATTAATTTACCAACATTGAAAATGTTCTATTAGATTTCCTTTGGTCATTTAATGAAATAATTCAGCATGCCAAGTCCAGATAGTACTGTACTATTTCTTAGCTACCTCTGTTACTCAGGCCAAAGTGACTAGAGGCGTACTATAAGCTTGCAGGAAGAGAGAGAAGAGTTAAACAGCTAAAGCATGCATAATCCAGTGGGCATTAAAAAAAATGTTTTTCGTCATTTATGTCTTACTATATCTTCTGCACAAAAGTCTTGTTGTCTGATACTCCAGAAAAATTCTGCTAGGAATTAAATATTTCTAATTCTAAGCAGTAGAGACTAGACTGAAGTTTCCTGAGACTCTTGTTGATCTTTCACTTTAAATTTTGTAAAGGAAAATGCAAAATTCTGACAGGAATCTAGTCAGAATAACCATGGCCAGCTCTTTGCCTGAATCCTAAAGTAAGCAATTAAGTTTTCCAAACTGTATAGAGGCACTAAAAGAAGACTATTGAAGAGAATTTAAATGAATTCTATGACTTGTTCATTGTAGAAGGCTTTGAGATTAACATGCATAATTTTTGGTGCGGTATGGAAGAGATTGGGGAGAATGTGACTCATGAGCGGATCTGTTTGAATTCAAGTTACAATGGGATATTTGTGGTATAAACTGAACAAACACGAAGAATTTGCTAGGACTGAAAGGTAATGTTGAACGTCCCACTTAAATAGTTTTATAAAAGTGAAAAACAGAGGATGGCAGTGTTTAAAAATTCCTAAGATGTAGAACAAAGCAACTAAAGGCTTGCAAGGTTTAATGGACAGCTGAATAAATACGACATGTATTTCAACAAAGTCAGCATGGTCTCTGTAAAGGGAAGTCTGATTCAAAAAATTCTCAAAGCTTAAGGAGGTCAATAAGCAGGTGGATAAGTGTGATTTGGATAATAATATTCCCTCACCAAAGGCCTTCAAGACAATTTAACAGGCATGAAAAAGGAAAAATACTGTTGGTTAGCAAAGAACAAGAAAAAAAGACTCAGTCCCCACAGTGTACAAAGGCAGTCAGTGGAGATCAGAAGGCATACATGCTGAGAGAGGTGCATATGGTACATGAAAGAGTGACCACTATAATGATAATGCAAAGCTTCCATAGGTAGTAAGGACAGGGGCAAAGGAAAGGAAAAGAAATAAAAATAATAAAAACCAAAACCGACGAAATCTAATAGAGACATAGTCAACAATGTGATGAATACTGGGAAAGCCTCCGTTTATTACAAGAAGGATAAGCTGTCTATGAATTTATCATTCTCTTAGTTGTGTAACACATTGAGATCACAGAATCTTCAAGGCTGGAAGGGACCTCTAGAGATCATCTAGTCCAACCTTCCCGCTCCAACAGGGACACCTAGATCATGTGGCACAGGGTGGCATCCAGGCGGGTTTTGAAGACCTCCAGAGAAGGAGACTCCACAACCTCCCTGGGCAGTCTGTTCCACTGCTCTGTCACCCTCGCTGTAAAGAGGTTCCCCCTCACACAGTATTAAAACTTGAAAACAAATGTATTTTACAGCGTGTCCTTTGCTTCATATTTGATATGATTTCTTATTTTTATACAATTAGTCTGCAATAGAGCTAGACCACACTTAATGAATATGGACTTCAGCATACAATAAAATGTGTCAGGAAAGATTCAGAGATGTAGGTAACATCTTAGGATACATATCTTTGATGAAATTATGTTTTTCTTGGAATTCTATATGATTCAGCCCTGTTCAAAAAGTTGGAGGAAAAAGTTATAAATGTTATCTGCAAAAATAGTGTCCATAACTTTTAAGGATCTCTCAGATCTATGTTGTTACCAAGAAATGTGGACCGCATATACTTATGTAGGTATATACTTCTTGTAGGAAAAGTATCTTTTTCAATAGCAGTGTTTATCATTTTATCACAGATGGAATGGGTCAGATATTAAAAATTGCATTGTCAAGAAAAAAGTGAAATCAAGGAAATACACAGACGTAGAGCATAGCAATCTATGGATTTTTTTATTTGGAAGATTTAATGGGGAATGTAAAAAATACTTCTTATGAGAAGTTGGGCATAAATGGAGATTTGCATAAGAATATTTTTAGGAAAGTATCAATCTAAGGGATATTTTCCCCACTTTTTAAATATTACTATGTTTATCTTTTAACGTTTTAATTTTCCTTTATTTTTGCATTCTGAAGGGTGATTAAAGCTATTCTTGATAAATGAGGAGCAGAGTCATTGAACTGTAGTACAGTTCAATTCCCTCAGCTGTAATCCATCAGTTTGTATTAGCAATCTTTGGATATCTTCTGCATGTGTATATGGATAGATGTAATTACTATTTTCAACAGTTCTAAAGTGTTTTTGAAGGCAATATAGGAAAACGTCAGCCAAGGACTCTAGAATATTAACATAATATTTCTTTATTTTCAAGAACTTTAGACTTATTTCTCAGCAGGATATCAGATTGTTACTCTATACAAACACACAAAAATATGGCTTTTGAAATATTTTGTGGCTTAAGAATCCTCTCCAGTTACTGTAAAGTATATAATATGAAAGAATTAAAATTAAATTTTCAACTATAGTGTATTTTATTAGTTTTATTTGATCCTTTTTGTCTAATAAAATAGTATCTTATTAGTGTTTAGCATAGGAATCTTTTTTCAGCTTTGCCTTCTCATTTTAACACTACTAACAAATTTCTAGCAGCACCTTTTGCTTATGGAAAAGACATCTCTTGAAATGTAAAAACCACTGAGTTTTTAATTCCTTCATATTACAATAATTGAATCCAAATAGAATTGTTAAATCTGTTTGAAGGAAATATCTATCCATCTGGGAAGAGAGTATAGAATAAATGGTAATTAGCGCTTTTCTGCATTACAGGTTATCTGAAGAAGTGAATAGCACTCTTCCAGGAACAGATACACATTGCTGGTCACTGAAAAGATGGGAGAGGAATTAAAACTTCTTATTCAATTGGTGTCAGTTCCTCCTGATCCACTGTACCTGAGATATGAGAAAAACAAAATATATATAGCCAGAGTGTAAGAAGTTATATCATCTTATAGCAGCTGTTCCCATCTGATTATTAAATAAAATCAGAGAATGAAAATTGAACCATGTTTTATCTCTGTTGCTTTGTCATTTCTTCCTTAGTTCTTTCTGTTCTGCTATTGTTAAAGAAGAAAAAAAAAAAGAGGAGGAGGAACAAACAAACAAACAAACAAATGTAAACATAAGATTTTGTTCTTGAAATAGATAACATTGTATAAGAAAAATAAAATGGATTGTTTTTGTAAAGTGAAGATAATAAAATCAGAAAGTTGCTTAGCTTATATGTACTTGATTAAAACCAGTAAAGAGAATAAGAGAAACTGGTATGGATGATTGTTCTCCAATCAATCATATCTATGATTGATAAAAAAGATACTGATAAATAAAAAGAACAGAGGTACAGTTACATATAGCCACTATCATCTAAAAGCTCTGCAGCTGTTGAGAGAGGTCTTGCTTCTTCTCTGCATTTCCTCCTCATCTTCCCACCTCCTAACTCCAATATTTACAATATTCCAATATTTACACTTTCTCCTGCTGCAGCCTGGTGATTATCTGACTGCATGGAGGACCTATCTAATTGCTGAATCTAGCAGATAAGCACCACTGATGATGCAAGGAAGGGAATATGACTCTAGGTTGTGGTCAAGGAAAAGTAGGAATTCGTTTTTCAGCAGCATATTAAAAAGAATAAAGGCAGCCAAAATCTAAGTTGGAATGAAGTGCCAGATGAGCCACAATATCTTTGAACTTGATCGTTTCTTAGAACTGTGAAGAGCTGTGAAGAGAGACCATAAGCAACTGGAAACGAAAGGCTGAGGAGGAGCTGGTGTTGGCATTTGGTATAGCGGAACTACAGCATTACTTGACTAACAAAAAGAATCCTACCCTAAATTCCTTGTTCATCTTGCCCAGTGTCTATAGTATATCTGCTCATAATGATATGTCAAGGATTGAACAGAATGGGAATAGAGATGATCATTTGCTAGAAAATTATCCAATGCAATAACCTACTCGTACTGAATTTACAAATTATTACAGAAACATTTTCACTGATTTTCACAGGTGAATTCTATAAATGATCTCTGTTGTCAGACAAGTTATGTATGTAAAATAAAAATATTGGTTTTGTAGGCCAATTAGTCAGTTGTCCTACACTTTGAAGATACTGATGTATTTCTCATTCATGGCTGCCAGTATTAATATATTCTTTGAAAGTGAGCAAATGATTTGTTTGTATTTATACATCAAAGGAATAAAAATGCTGAAAACTATTAAAAATAAATTATTTCCTCAAATTAATTTTGTAATATACATTTAGAGGCAGGAGTACTGTTCCAAGATTGACAACATGCTTCACCCTATACAGGGAGAGGTAATTATCCCTTGTCAATTAGACACTAAATCACTGAGCTACAACCAGCTGCTGATGCATAACCATCATTATAATTTCAGACTACTGCACCATTTCTCCCAGTTTTATTTAGCAGTTTTAAAGGCAAGATAAGCTATTTTTATGGCAGGAAAATTAGTGAACATGTGGAAAAAAAAAAGAAAAAGAAAAAGGAAGGGTTCTATAATTTCAAACTGGGATGATAGTTATATACCACCAGATGTTTATAGTTCAGTGACTGAGAATCTAATTGACAAGGAATAATTACTGTCTCTCTAAACAGAGTGAGAAGTGTTTTCGCTTTGGTATGCCTGGAGAATAGCCATTTGAGGGAGGACCCAAATGTTTAACAGAAATAATTTTGTCTTTTCCTTCTGTTTAACGGCTTTAAAATTTGAGGTTAAGTTCTGTTCTGAATTGTATCTATATATCTCCACTGATGGCAGTGAATTTGTCTTTGCATAATGGAATTCAGAAAAGCAACTTAACTTTGTATGTGTAATTGGAGAGGAATGCTACACTTGAGTTTGTATTTTGGGCTAACATCCTATATCCTATCAAATATGGATCTTATTCTGCCACAATGATTAAGCCATAGGAATTCTACATAAGTCAGGAAAAATATGCAAAGATTTTTAATTATATTATATCTTCTTTGCCATTATGAGATGCAAAATCTAACTTGTTTTTTGGACTGGAGAAGAGATTCTGGTTGATATTTGATTATGAATATTTCAAGCAAAAATTCCGTGAAAGGAAAGTACTGTTGAATCATCTGCCAGTGCTATTTGAGTAGTCACTGAACTAAGGTCCAAGGAATGTTTAAATATTTAGCTAGATATCGTATTTTGAATGACATGAATATTGAAGTGAAAAAAAAAGTCCTGTGACACAAAAAAAAATACTTAGGGATATCTACAGAGAAATGACATATTTCACATAGACCTCTGTCCAGTTCTGCAAAAATGACAGGCTTGTATTTTATACTATCTTTGTGTCTATCTTCCTCCATCTTTGTGTCTACCTTCCCTTTGATAAATTTTATAGTAGGAGAGAGGTCCAAACATATTAAGCTCCTATGAATTTCATAAAGTTTATGGCCAGATGAAGGAGTCAGTCAGCTCTCTTAAGTTTTCATAGTGTCAGAAGAGATTTCTATTGTCTGACAAATTTCACTGGAAGGGCATCACTGTGTGAAAGTAGCGCTAATTTTGAAATGTTTAATTTCAGTTTGTTATTTCTAATTATTTAACCATTTGTCTGGCTAATAATCTTGTTGCTTGATGTATACAGCAGCAAGCAGGTGGCGGCATTCTGAAATGTTAATGTTCTTTCATTTCCAATTTCATTAATGTTTACTAGGCAGCCCTTAATTTTTATTTTGTGTATAATATCTCTTTCCTTCATACCTGAATCACCAAAGTTACTCTTCAGTAATCAGTTTTTCTTGACTTAGTTTTTTTTATTTTTTTACCTATGTCTTTTTGTTGCAGTCACAACTGTGTCATGTAAAGTAATATTCCTCATCTTTAACAGAGTGTAGCCTTTTACCTTTCCACATAAAACTGGAAACTTAGACCAATTTACAATCAATCAACTCCCAATCTTTTTTTGACATACCTGTATTCCAGTTATTTGCTTCCTATTGATTCAGTGTGCAAGATTTATTTTTTTCCCCTCTTTGGTATATTACATCTCTCAAGCAAGCAGATTCTTATCAAGTTCAAACTCATGATCTTGCCTTACAAACCAGAGAGCAGAATAGATAAGTAGGTCTGAAACTCTGAAAAAAAAAAATATGGGAATAAGTAACTAGCATAATAGAGCTCTCTATACTAAAGGTAAACCTTTTCAAGAAAAGGTACTTCCTTGAAGGTCAAGGGAGACAAGATAATTAATTTCTTTGGAAAATAAAAATCATGAAAAACCACATAATATTCAGCTCCAAATGTAGTATATATACCTTTGAGCATGTTGTACTGATATTCACAAAGCCAGACATGCATTGTATATAAATATACAGTCATGTCTATAAAAAAGGGAAAAAAAATCCTTAGTAAAATAAAATAAATCCATTACATACATAAACACCTCTTTCTGAGGAAAGGATAAGAGAACAGCCAACATATACTAGATGTTATTAATCATGTACTTTTACTAAGCATTCAGTGTGCAGTATGAGAATCTATATAGAAAAGCATTTATAGTAACAATAATTATCAAAATTATCTTGCAATTTCCAAACTGCAGACTATAAGATAAGTTGTAAACAAGAAAATCAGTGACATAACGGTCACTTATTCAAATTCTCTGATGAAGTAGCAGTTGCTTATCTCATCACAGTTTCACTACTAAATGAGTATTGAGAACAAGTACCAATGTTGAAAAGTAACAATGACAATCTGTTGATTCTGATAGTTACCTAAATAACTATATTCTCATTTAGAAAACTATTCAAAAGTTTTCAGACAAAAAAAGAGATCCACGAGGTCCTTTACACAGCAGCTGAGGGATGAGTACAACTCTGGGGTGAGATTCAGAGTCACACTCCACTGACTACTAGGCTTATGAATTGTAAAGAATAAATCAGGGTGCTCAATATTTCAGCATAGTCTAACCTTGGAGTTCTGAAATATACAAGGGATGATAAATTCCTTAAATACACTCAGGGAATTGACCCCAATTGAGCACCTGCACATATTTTCTGATTAAGTCCCACCTAAGGGTGATCTTTTGAGTATACTCAGAGCAATTCCAGTGCAAACAGAAAGCACTATGGTCAACACGAACTGCAGATTAATAAGTACTACAGAGCTAAAGTCTTTTTTATAATATCTGATCACGTAGGAAGCAGAGACAAATAAGGTTTTAAATTCAACTTAAAACTGTAACAATTCAAATGCAATTTTTTACTTCCCAGAAGAATGTCCTAAGCACCAACAAAAAGGTAAACTATGATCCCTTATGCAGGAAAGCAGACTTCAGAGACATGCAGGAGTTCAAATACATTTCTGAGTGCTTAGTGTTTTCATTCACCTACTCCTAATTACTACAAGAGTTTTTGGAATGACAACACAAACAGATACAACTTTTTTTCATGTTTTGGAAAAGTTTTCTCTATTTTTTTTATTTTTTATTTTTTTACAAATACTGGCCTAAATCTGTAACTGATAAATTTTACAATTAAAAAAAAATATTCAGTCTTTTTTTCTTTTTTTAATATCTTTTTAACAAAATGAGACCATTATAAGGGAACAAGACACAGTTACATATAAATAAGATTTATAAGTCACTTAAGTCACAGAAGAACCCAATTACTTTGAGAGTGGACTAAATTCTGCTTTCATCCTCATAAGATGTTTATATTCCTCTTCTATAAAGTATGATTCAATCTCAGTCTGCATTTTTGAGTTCATCAGTACCATCTGTAATTTTAAAACCTTGATCTGCATTCCAAAATGCATTTATTTATGTAGAACAGAATAAACTTTTATGGTTCTCACTTGCTTTCTAGCTGACACCACTGTGAGGTCATACATTGAAAGAGGATGTTAGCTGTCACATCCTTACTTTGTTAGCTTAATAAAGAACCTATTGGGTGGCTATTCTGACCCAATTATAAGATGTTGATGTTTCTTCAAGACATTTTTTGCTTTTACTTTGGGGAAATTATTCCTTTTATGTTTGGAGAGTATATGGTTCACTGCAAAATGCCTGTGTGAATTCAAAGGACCTATCACAATGAAGACAACCTACTGTTATAAATTTATTAAATATACTTTTTTTCCCACAAGACAACTCTTTGAGGTTTTTTGTCATTATTTCCCACTTGCATTAAAAAAAAATCAAGGACACAGCACTATAAATAAAACCCTTAAAAGGTAATCAATTGAGAACTTCAGAAAGTTCATTTTTGTTTCAGAAACTTCATTTTTGTTTCTGTTCAGAAAGCATATAATAAGTAAATTGGAATGATTGGAAAGGATCACTGAAGCTGAAGAAAATAAAAGTAAAAAGAAAATTCAAAACCTAGTAATTTGTTTGTCGCCTAAACCAGGATAAATTTCAGGAAAAAAAAAAAAAAAAAGATAGATTCTAACTTTATTGAATCTAAAGTGCAGAACCCCCTGCAGCAGGATTGGGGAATGCAGAAAGTTATCAAACTGCCTAAGTGTGATGGATATGCTCCTTTGACAGCTCAACCTGACCTTCCACATGTAGCCCTATTCAGTTGCTAATCACCAGCAAGTTATCTAATCCTGGTAGGTGCCTTCCTCATTTCTTCTCCCACTTAGATGTCAACAGTCCTGATATTGTTGCATCTTAATGGAGAGAAAAGGCTAGTATACTAGCCAAGGTCCTTTGATATAAAAGAATGACTATAAATCAAAAATCTTATCCCATAAATACATGGACAGCCCAAGACACCCTTGAGCTCTCCAGACATGGCATAGGGCTCCACATCAGGATCTCCCCATCTCCCCTTGACAAGGGACGCCTCTCAAAGTTACTCCTCGAGGTTGAGAGATCCTTTTCCACAACAGATTTGTGGTAAGTGAATATAGCGCGCTTTCTTTAAACTTTACTTTGTAACTGTGCACAGAAGCCCTTAGTCATAAACTGTTGACCAGGTCTGGGACTGGGATTGGATCCAGGCACACCCAGACTCCTCTCAGAAGGAGCTTGGAAAGCAAGGGGGCCCAGTCGGAACCTCGTGACTCAACGGGAGGGTATCAATGATAATAATGTATTATCTTGAGCCTCCATGTAGTAAATAATAAGCAACCTTGCCATAGAATCTTGTAAAATGATTGCCCAAATCAATAAACCCTATTATTATCTCTTTCATATGAGTAAAGTGCATTTTGCCACTCACTCCACACACCATTACTCATTCCATGACACTAAGCCACTGTGCTACTCATGAGAATAACATCAGACAGAAAAGGTGCAAGGCTGATTGTCATTGCTACCTCTCTGCAATCCCTCTAAATATGAAGAGATTTACTTTTCACACTACAATCCTCTTATTCCAGAGCAGAAAAACGAAAAAAAGATAGACCAAGCAGTAAAACATCACATACTTTCATTACTATATGTTTATCAATTAAATTGGAGATGGAAAATGACATAGATACATATCCTGTGTACTATGTTTTATTCCATCCAAAATATGCAACTAAGAAGATGATGCAACTAATAAGACCAAATCCAAGGGGAGGCATTCATTGGCACCCCTGTTGACTTCTTCTGTTAAACCTCTTAACAAAATTGGGAAAAGTTGAAATTACTGGAGCAAGCTCCACCTCCACCTGCTTGCCTAATCTTTTTTTTTTGTGTGGTCTTATCTGAATGCATATCAGAGAAAAAAATTATTAGTTACAAATTCAGAGCTTGTTAGTCTCCCAGAGTATATTCTTTGCTTGGATTATTCATCCCTCAGGCTTCTACCTTTTCTGAATGGAAATTATTTCCCAGTAGAATATACTTCATTAAAGGATTTGCCACTTTAAAATAGATTACTTATGTCGTCTACTTTTTGGAATAATTTTAGTACATTTGCTATGTGTGCTTAATGTACCTAGATATTATGAAATTTTATTAAAACCTTTCAACAATTCTAAATATGCCTGACGATGGAGGTTCCACAGCCTCTTCCAGTATTTAACCACCATCATAGAATCATAAAATTATAAAATACTTAAGGTTGGAAGGAACCTCAGAGTTCATCTAGTCCAGCCCCCCTGCAAATGCAGGGTCACCTAGAGCACGTGGCACAGGGCTGCATCCAAGCAGGTTTTAAAGATCTCCAAAGAAGGAGACTCCACAACCTCTCTGGGCAGCCTGTTCCAGTGCTCTGTCACCCTCACAGTCAAGAAAGGCCTCCTTAAGTTCCTGTGGAACTTCCGATGCTTCAGTTTGTAGCCATTTCCTCTCGTCCTATCGCTGTCCACCACTGAAAAGAGGCCGGACTCCTCCTCCTCACTGCCTCCCTTGAGGTATTTATACACCGTGATCAGATCCCCGACTCAGCCTTCTCTGCTTCAGGCTGAACAGGCTCAGCTCTCTCAGCCTTTGCTAATAGGGCAGGTGTTCCAGGCCCCTGATCATCCTGGTAGCCCTGCACTGGACTCTCTCCAGCAGCTCCATATCCCTCTTGTACAGGGGAGCCCAGAACTGGACACAGTACTTCAGGCCTCACCAGCACTGTGTATAGGGGGACGATGACCTTTCTTGACTTGCTGGAGACACTCTTCTTAATGCACCCCAGGATCCCATTGGCCTTCTTGGCCACCAGGGCACACTCCTGTCTCATGGCCATCTTGTCATCCACCATGACACCCATGTCGCTCTCTGCGGGGCTGCTCTCCAGCAGGTCAACTCCTAATCTGTACTGGTGTCCAGGGTTATTCCTCCCCAAGCGCAGGATGCTGCACTTGCCCTTGTTGAATTTTATTAGGTTTCTCACCGCCCAGTTCTCACCAGCCCTCAGGGTTATCAGCTACTCCTCCCAGTTTGGTATCATCAGCAAACTTGCTGAGGGAGCACTCCATGCCTTCATCCAGGTTGTTAATGAATAAGTTGAACAGGACAGGACCGAGGACTGACCCCTGGGGGACACCACTAAGTACAGGTTTCCAACTAGACTCCATGCCACTGACTACAACTCTCTGCACCCTGACACCGAGCCAATTCCTAATCCACTTCCCCGTCTACTCATCTATCCCATACCTTTGGAGCTTGCCCAGGAGGATGCTGTGAGGTACAGTGTCGAAAGCCTTGCTCAAGTCCATGTAGACGACATCCACCGCTCTGCCCTCATCTGTCCAGCTAGTCACTCCTTCATGGAAGGCGATCAGGTTAGTCAAGCATGATTTTCCCTTGGTGAATCCGTGCTGGCTACTCCTGAGTACCTTCTTCTCCTCATCATAGTATTAAAAAATATATTATTTGAATGTAATTTTCTATGTTTCAATTTGCTATTGCCTCTTGTCCTGTCACTGGGCCCCATTGAGAAAAGTATGGCTCCATCTTATTTACTTCCCCACATCGAGTGTTTATACATATGGATAAGATCCTCCATTCCAAATTCTGTATAGCACTCTGGAACCAATGAAAAATTAAAAAAGAATTCCCAAGGCTTCATAGTGAGGGGTGACATTCACTTTATTTCATCATTCTTTTTTTTTTCCTCGTTTATTTCTAGTCAGCATCTCAAAAACCATCAGAGAGAAAGAAAATGAGTTACATCTCTAGGCAGCTAGGCATTAGATACAGCAAGGGATAGCTTGAAGAAGGAATCCCTGTTGATTTTATTTTACTATCTACAGAAAAAAAAAAAAATGGATGAAAAATCTAGATGAATAGCTTTACCTAGATTCCCAACTTTCAGCCTGTCTAGGCTGTGAAAGAATTGTTTGGAAAACAAGGGCCTAACAGGAGTTTTGGCATTACAGAACCTTGTCTGGGGTGATACACAGTTGCCACTTGCAGGATGGCTGGCAACCAAGGATGCAGCTCCTCCACAGTTGCCTGGACAACACCATCAGCCCTGCTCACAGCTGCAAAGGGGAGTAACGGTGGATGGAGTGGAGTGAAGAGCCCACGGCCAAACTCCGTTGCACTCCCTGTGCTGGGCCACTGATAAGCCACACAGCAGCGGTCTAATGGGAGATATACGATGAAAGTCTGGTGCTGAGCCAGAAAAGTGGCAAATCACTCCTTTCGGATGAACTTTGATTGAACTTTGCTCATTATACG
>JAUBOD010001059.1:176071-187479 GCA_032353885.1 Nothura maculosa
CACATCCCTCTTGTACTGGGGAGCCCAGAACTGGACACAGTACTCCAGGTGTGGCCTCACCAGGGCTGAGTAGAGGATGTGGATAAATCCTTTAAATGTGGATAGCAGTTATCAGAGTCAGATTGCCAGATAGGTTGATACAGCATTTAGTCAAGAATTTACATTAAAAAAAGAGAGAGAGATGCCAGTCAATATAATCTTACCTAACATATTAGCAAAAATTTGAAAAATTACCTTGAAAGACACAATTCATTCCTTTTTGTGAATACATCAGGTATTCTGAGATGAATAACAAGTACCTTGAAACAGACAGATATGCAGCAAGAAAATAGCATTTATTTTAATACAGATAGACATAAAATCACATATTGGGAAACAGTAACGAGTGAACCACTGGAAATAAATTGGTTAAAAGTGTTCAGTCATGTGGCGGTGGCACAAAAGGAGCAGACGTTACTGGTGGGATGGTCCAAGTGGTGATTATTTTGCAAACTGTTGGGGAGGTGTCCGGGGGGTGTCCTTGAGCTGTCCTTGGGCAGCGCAGGATGCAGAGCCAGCGCCAGAATGCGGAATCAACACTCAGAATGAGGAACTAGCGTGACCACAAAAGACAGGATCCAAGCGTTTCCACCATGTTCCAGATAGCCCGCTTAGCAACCAGCCTGGCAACCAATGAAGAGGATTGATTATCAGGAACCCGCCAACCCTCGCTTGACTCTGGGACTGTTGCTATCCGCGCACTTTGCTCAAACCGTATAAAAATGTAACGCAAATGCAGAATAAACGAAGTCTAACCTCCACGAGTGTTGGCTCTGATATTCCTGGCCCACTGAAGCCGCAACAGCAATCAACAAATCCTTATTATACTTTACAAGAGAGATCATGCAAGCCACACACATAAGCTACATATCTGCCCAATCCTTGTGTGCCGGATTCACACATCTGAGGGTACCATCCAATCCTTTGTACATTTACCTATAAAGTCCTGGATACAATACCTTTTTTGCCAAAAAGCAAGTGCGCCACAATTACTGTCCAATCAGCTTCACGGTCACGCAGCAACCAGACAGCTGCCTTTGTGTTTAGTCCACTGATGGAGTCCACAGTCAGTGTGAACAAATATCACAAAAGACTTATGTGATTCTTGTACATATAAGTAGCTAATGCAAACTCTAAGGGTTTTTTTTGTTTTGTTTTGTTTTTCTTGTTTGCTTGTTTGTTTTTTGCCTAAATCCTATGTCTTTGATATCAAATATGAAAATCTACAATGTGAGAAAGGGTTAGGTAAACTGGAATACATTCAAAGAATATTCAAATACATTCACATAACACTTAGAATTGTAAAATATATCCTAAGTTTGAGTTCATCCTTTTTGGTTTATTACAAAGAAACTAAAGTTATGAAAGTTGTAGTTTATAGCTGCCCACAATCTGCCACAAACCTGTGCAGATATAAAAGAGGATAAATTTTGGAAGAAATACCAGAGTTCAGTTTTTCATTTTCTTAACATTTTGACATTTTTAGCTAGTCTGAACTCTGAAATAGTCTTCTGGAAATGCCAAATGGACAACATTTTCTCAGACTTGCTTTTGGTCTAAAATGCTGACTGATGAAGAATTCTACTGAAGAAATGGCAAGATTGCTAACAAATACTTGTTTTCAATCACATACTGAATAGTTTGGAGGCTATGCTGCTATCAGGATTGCGGGTACTCCTGGACTAGGCAGCACAACAAAAGAGCTTCTGAATTATATATATGTTGGGGTAGCAAGTTTTTGACTAGTGCTGTATTCTACAAAAAAAAAAAAAAAAAAAAAATCATGGGCCTGAGATTTAAAATTGATGTAAACAGGAGCTCCTGCTGTTAGAGGAAGTTCAGGGAGAACTGTCTTTCAAAAGTCTTTTTCTGAATATAACTCTCAGAATCATTTCAGCCAATTTTATCTGATATGATCATTAAATAATTTACTTTAAGCTAGTATTTTTAAGCAGGCATCTAAACAAGTAACTTTCTATCCAACCAGGTATTGGTTTTGTTTTTGATTTCCTTATTTTTTATATCTGTCTATATATAACATTCAAAAATTGATCATTTCTCTTATTCTGTTATTATCTCACTTTTCTCTCATCTTGCTAGTTTGGTATCATTCGAGAGATTTTTACAACAATTGTTAAGATCAGTAAACTTGATAATACTAAAGGTGAAAAGTGAAGAAAAAGTGAAGAAAATCAAAGTCACTGTGCTTTGTTTGAGTAAAATTTAGAGCAAATTATTTGAAATAGAAGTCTTCCCTGTTGCCCTGTTTTATCCCAATATTCACATAGCTTGGTGCAAGGTACATAGCTAGTATGGTTACTCAAATAGTAATATATCACTTTATTTATTTATTTATTTATTTACTTTTCTTTTTAAGCTGGATGAAAAACTATTACACTGAATTTCTCAAAAAATCTCTTTAATATTCAGCTGTTCTTCTCTTGGAGAATGTCCTGCCCATACTGTCTTTATGAAGAAATAACAGACTGCCACTTTTGATTCCCTGTTTTCTTAAAGATACAGAAATCAGTTTGTTTGTTCACATCTACATCTGCAGATGTTGCCTGAGCTCAGGAAAGAAAAACTGTAATAGCTGAAGGAATAGAAAAATAGACAAATTATCATAGTTAAGTAATATAATACTTTCAAGTAACGAATGTAATAGATGTGGATATCAGATAATTTAAGTGTACAAATGAAAATTGGATGATGTTTCAGTGACTCCTATGAAGCTTATTTAACTTTATAACAGATGTTATATTATTATAATATTAGGTGAATAGTCAAATAACAGCTATCATCACAAAAGTTTATCACATATTATACATATAATGAATGAATTCATTACAGCATCTGAAAGAGAAAATGATGAATTTCCTCAGAAACCATCATGCTCTTGACTTGTTCTACAGATATGCTATTTTTAATACTGCCTGGATTTCAAACTCAGAATTTAACTTAGTATAACTTAAAGATAGGTCTGTCTATGTGTTTAGTAAAATCACTGTCTTTAGGCATTAAAACTTTTTGTCCATAATATCTCTGTTATCCTTTTATTTTTTATTATAATTCAGGATGTTCTATTGAAAATAATATACTGTTAGCATTCTTATCATGCCTTTTTTAACAGTGTCCAGATCCCAGATCAAACTCTCCAGGCATTATTGTTGCAACAGAAATAATAACAACACAAACAAACAAACAAAAACATTAGCAGCTATATGTACCTTATATGTAATTACTCTGTAAACTATTGGCCATTGGATATCTTAAATTAGCCTGTAACCAGAAAGACATAATATGTTCACATAATTTTAAGACCTTCTTTCTATCGGTTTGTACACAAGACTCAGCAATATGTGAATCATAAATAAAATCCTAAACTAAACTATCATTTTACTTGCAGAAAGTCCTTGGAGAACTTGCAGAACACATTTGGATCAGAAATGTTCCATCTCTAATTAGAACACAGAGATGAGTGAAAATAAATATTTGATAGATCAGACTTCCTCTGAACATTTGAATTATTTAAGTAGCTCTTGAATCTGTAGTTCTAAATTTATGGATGTCTGATTTTTTTTTTAAAGGATGAATGTATGGCTTCTATATCTGTAGAAGTGCCACTATGATAAGCACTTCCCTTTAAAAAAATTGACAGTTTGTTTCAAAGTCCATCATACTTCTCGAGAAGAATAAGCTATTCTACATCTATATTTGATAGAATAAGAATAAGGGGCCTGTCAGGAGAGAAAAACATCATATCTTATCTTGATTTTGGAAATCTTAACATTTCACTAAAGTGAAATGTGAAATATTTTACATAAGGAAGATATAAGTAATGCAAGTTGATTTAGGGGCTAGTAAAATAATTGTAAAATTGTAAAAACTATTGTAAAATAATGTTTAATGTTATTGAGGCTTTTAAAACTTAATTATTTAAAAATTATATAAAAGTTTGGGGAACATGGTTAGGATTATTTTGTAGGAAACATTCATCCAGCTTCTTTTGTTCTAAATGATTTGCAGACAATGTCAAATCTCAGAGTGTATCTATAAAATTAAGTAAGCATATGAAAAACTAATTCTGTAAGTAGCCTAACTTTTAAACAATGTTTCTGTAGCTTGCAATATTTTCATGGCGTATGTTGTATTGCTGAAAATTATTCAATTAATTTACATAATGACATCAAGGTATGAGTAATGGGATAGCATTTACTTCATTTAAAATTTTACTTTAGTTAGTTTTTTTCTATAACAATTATGTAGCTGTTTTTTTCTAAGAAATACCAATCAGCAGCTCTGTATATGAATTCTCCTGAAAATAAAATATTGCTTTATTATTGCTTTTATGCATTCTTGTTCTACAAGTTTTATTAAACAAATTAATGAAATTTCTTTCCCAAAGAAGTTGCTTAGTTCTAACATAAAGTTAACAGAATTTGTGCTGTCAAAACATAGTATTATTCAATCTGTGTATTTCATCTTTTACTCTCTGAGCATCAATGGATTGATATACAGGACTTTGTTGTGATGACTCATTATTTTCTGCTAATTTCTCCTAATTTCTGCTAGTTTCTGCTAATTTAAGTATACTTCCATTACGCTGAGGATGATATAAATTTTGAAAAAAAAAAAAGCTTACTATTGAAATAATACAAACAAAAAGTCTCTGCTTCTCTGTGTTGTTTCAGTAGCAATCTCCCTAGGTACTCACTATCCTAATTTCTGCTGTTTTTTTTTTTTTTTTTTTTTTTTGGTCCTGGCCCAAACTATATCTGACATATATATTATTGGATCAATCTAAAATTCTTTGAGGATGATGACTGTGCTGAATTTTTCCACTGTTGCTCCAATTGAGTGGGTAATGAGAATGACAGAGTAAGAAAGTGAAAATAACCGAGACTGGACTTTTGGAGCAGTTTTACAGCAGTCCATCATTAGAAAAGAGGTGATTTCACGAAAGTAATTTCTTATCTCTTCTCTTAAACTCTATTTCCCTCTTTTCTAGATCTCCTTCTTTTTTTATCCCCCTCTTGCAACTTTTTTTCCTTTTGCTCCATTTTATTCTTCCTCTCCCTTTAATTTCTTTTGCTCTTACTAAAAAAAAAAAATCTCTAAATTCCTTAGCTCCAGATCTTTTCAGGCTCCTAATATCCATTTTTTTTCTTCCTCTTTATCCTTTCAGTCTCACTGATGCCTGCTTCTTTTCATCTTCTTACTCCATCTATTTTCTGGTGCTATATATGTTGCTACTCCTTATCCATCCTGTCATGATGGTTTGGTTTCTGGCCAGCTACGATAAAGACACACTATGGAAGAGGAAGAAAGGGCACCTATTTGATTACTTGCAAAACAGAGAAGAAACCATCTCTTGATGTCATAGCACAAAGAATCACAGAATCACAGAACGGCTAAAGTTGAAAGGGACCTCTATAGATCACCTAGTCCAATTCACCTGCTCCAGCAGGGACATCTAGAGCATATGGCATAGGCACCTGCATCCAGGCAAGTTTTGAAGATCTCCGAAGAAGAGATGTCCACAATGTCCCTGGGCAACCTGTTCAAACGCTCTGTCATCCTCACATGAAAGAAGTTCTTCCTCAAATGCCAATGGAACTTCCAGTGTTTCGACATAAATCCATTACTCCTTGTCATCAGCAAGAAGAGTTTGGTCCCATCTTCCCTACATTCTCCCCTCAGGTACTTATGCATATTCATCAATACTTCTCAATCTTCTCTTCTCAAGGCTAGGAGAGACCAGATTCACTTAGTCTTTCCTCATAAGATAGATGTTCCAATCCCTTAGTCATTTTTGTCGCTATACGCAGGGCCCTCTCTAGAAGCTCCACATCCCTCTCAAACTGGGGAGCCCAGAACTGCACAAAATATTCCAAAGCTGAGGAGAGGGGAAGGATCACCTTCCTTGAGCTGCTGGCAACACCCCCTCTGATGCAGGCCAGGATCTCATTGGCCTTCTTGGCCATGAGGGCACACCGCTGGTTCAGGGTTAACTTACTTTCAATCCCAGGACTCCCTGGTCCCTCTCTGCAGAGCTGCTCTCCAGCAGATCAACCCCTAACCTGTACTGTTGCCTGGGGTTATTCCTCCCCAGGGTGCACTTGTCCTGCACTTGTCCTTATTGAACCTCTGGAGATTCCTCTCTGCCCAACTCTTCAGCTTGTCTAGGTCCCTCCGAAGAGTCGGCCACTCCACCCAATTTAGTATCATTCACAAACTTGCTCAGTGTGCAGTCTGTGACCTTGTCCAAGTCATTGCAAGTTGAACAGCACTGGGCCCAGTACTGACCCCTGGGGGGACACCATTGTTCACAGGCCTCCACCTCGCTGTCCACCTGTCCAGTCCACATGTTCCTATGAACCACGGGATATGGTGTCGAAAGCCTTGCTGAAGTCAATGTAGACAAAATACACAGCTCTCCCCTTGTCCATCCAACCAGTCATCCCATCACATGCCGTTAGATGCTCTCTAGGATGTATGAAGCTGAAGCTGCTCATTTCACATTGAACTATTAGAAAGACTCATTTCATAGCTCTTACAAGCTTTATCTCTTCTCTGCTCTTCAGGTTAAAGTGGTCATTTAATATAATACATTGCACTGTCAAAGAAAACTCAAGATTACTAGAAATGCCTTCACAGTTATTTTGCACTCATAGTACATCTGTCATGCTGTGCAGACCTACAATATAATATTAGAAAGCACTGAATTTACATTTGATTTACTGGAACATGATAGATGCTGAAAAGGTTGACATTCAGTAGTTGTTCTTTAAATGTTTAAACTTGGGGACTATATATATTCTGAAAATGACTCGGGGCATTTAGTAGAAATTCAGCTGCTATGTTATCAATATATTCATAATCTCTATTATGTGCAGTGGCATATTCTTCACTAAGTATTTTATAATCTAACCAAATTAAAGCAGTTTAGGAAGTGTGTTCTGATGCTGAAAAGATGAAAATCTTGTGATGAACAGCCATCAAATATCACAGTGAAAAGAGATGATAGGCTACACATATGCATAGCAGCAACAAAGAGTGGATATGATCCTTAGTCAAAAAAAGTCCATCATTTTTTTTTAAGTCTAGCTGCTTTTTGAATATGTTCACATTTCCATGTGTATGACAATACTTTCTTTTATGTATTGCATAGAAGAAAGTATTATGCAATTGTCAGATATTATGCAATATCTGATAATCTTTACTCCTTGTTTTCAACATGCTGAACAAGGGCTACATAATAATAGTTAGATATATGATTTTATTTTGGTTTTAATTCAAAACTTTGGACCTTTTAAGTAAAACGTAATTTTGTGATCATTTGTCAACTGCCATGATTATACAGCTTTCTGCAATATGCAGGCATATTGAGCAAAACCAAAGGGCTCTATCTCTAGAGCTTGCCTCTAATTCTAGGCAGCAGAAGAGTGACATTAACTGCTTCCTTCTTATGTGCATTATGATGGCTGCAGAGAAGAGAGTAAACAGTTTTCATATATTTCTTCATCCTTGCATCCATGGAGAACAAAAGCTCCAAATCCACCCCTTCTGCTATCACTGCATGACCATCATTTCTTCATGACTTTTTCTCTTGTTTTTTGGAACCTTGATACCACTACTACAACCCCCTTTACCCAATGTGACTTCTGCTGCCACAAACAGTGCCATCAACCACAAAGAGAAGTGACAGTGACCTTGTCCAGGCCCCATGGTGGAAACAAGAGGATCTTCTGTTTAAGACATTGCTCCTGCCATCTTCCATAGATGAGAGTCATCCCTGCAGTATCTTATTTTGCTTTCACTTTTCTTTCCTCTTCCATCTGCTATTTTAATTTTTTGTTTGTTTTTGTTAAAATACACACAAGTCTTAAAAATGGTTTTAACTTTCTTTTTTCTCCCTACAAGTTTCCACATTTTCCTATTGCAGACTCTGTCTCTCCTCTGAACTTGTTCAGACTTTTCCATGTCCATGTTTTCCTCCTCTCCCAGCTGTCCACAAGGAAGTTTGCGGAGAGACAGTTCCTTTCTCTTATTCTGCCTCCTCCTTGGCATCATGGAATAAAGCCCTACCATGCTCCAACCTTTCAAGTGATCCTTTCTCTGATAACATGGCACATAGGCACCCTGTTTCAGGCAGGGTAGTTTACTACCACTGTCTTACTTGGAGGAGAAAGCTGAGGGGTTTATAGCCCTCCATTTTTCTTTTAACTGAATATTTCAAGAGCAATATTTATTAGGAGTTGAAAGGTTTCCTTCTCAAGCAAAATTTATTGTCCATAATTTTTCAAAGGTAATTTCCAAGGCATATTATATTTATTTATGCAAACATATATGAGTGTTCAGAGAGTCAGATCATGTTTCTGCTCCTCCTCCCACTGATCTCAGGTTTTCCTACAAGGAGAATTCAGTGCTTATTTGTGGTTATTCAGTGCTAAATTTGTAAAAGAAGATGGTACTAGACCCCATGAAAAGGACTCCTTGAAATCAGTAAATAATCCAGGCTTTTTAGGAACACCTAAGTCTGCAGAAATAGAGGAAAATGAATTTAGGATGATGAGTCGTATCCTAATTATGGAATCATTCTTTCCTTCCAATTCAGTCCATGGGCAGTTACAATCCATGGAAAAGGCAGATATTTTTTTTTTCTATTAGCTATTGCCCAAATGTGTACCTGCAGAGGACTCGTTGCGTAGATTCTTTAAACAATTGTATCAGCCATAATGCAGCTATGATGGTCTGAAGACATGTCTCTGAGAAGTGGAAGTATCATTTTTAGCCAAAATAAATAGTAAAAGTAGGCAAAATACATCAATGCACAGGCTTTTCTGTTAATAAGGAAACTACTTTTACTAGACGAACTAGTATAGCTGTATGTAAGAAAGAGAAGTAACAATAATAATAATAATTAAAGAAAATCTTATAAATAAAATTGAAAAAGGACACAAGAGTCTACTGAATCAGGTGTTTTGCAAAATATATACTTACATATATATACAGATATAGGCTAAAACTACTACAAAATATCTCTATATAGTTATTCTCATTTTTCCTGAGCAAGCAGAGTGCTTTCATCAAGTTATCCACTCCTTGCAAGTTGCACTTATTCAAAAAGCTGGCAGATAAAATGCCATGCAAAAAAAAAAGCTGTCTGGTCTCACATGGAAAATGTAGTGACTAAAACATTATTGATAGAAGTGTTTGAAATGAAACTTCATAGTATAATTTGGGCACATAAGAAGATTATTAAAAATCATCATGGTTGCAAAAAAATTACATATTTAAAATCTCAAAAATCAATCACATTAGAGGATTGGATTGATTAGTCTCACAAAGTTCATTTGGGGTTACTCATACCTATGGAGCTGACAAGCAATAAGGGAGACAACTCTCTTTGTCTATCTTTACACGTCTGTGGGGATTGAACTTCAAAAGATTCTGTCCCATTTTTCCTAGCTTAAATTACCATATTCTTTCTATTATTCAGGAAAGGTACTGCATAATCAGAAGATTTTTTTTATTTGATATGAAAAATATATTATGCTTCATAATGCCCTAGATTTGTTCAGATTGTACTTTCCTAGTTCTTAATCAACTAACCTGGAGAAACGTGCATGAAATTTGAGCTATGGTAATTAATTTTAAATGCAATAACACATTTTAGATTAAAATATACATTAAAAATCAGTTACATAAAAATGAATCCTCATTGTCATCACAATTAAAATAGAGTGTAATACCAAGGATTTAACAGAAACAAAATTTATCATACCATCTCTCCAAAGATGTATCTCTTTCGTAATTTAAATAACACTATAAGAATTGCTACCCCCTCTTAGTATCTAGATGAATAGAATACCTGATTAGCTTTTGTGTTAGTTAGTTAATATTTCTATCTTCTGGATCTAGTCCTTATTTCAACTTGATTTTGCATGTCAGAAATGAATTTAAGGCTGCCCTTGAATATTATCTTAATTATGGAGCTGAAATAGCTTAAACTAACCTCATGAATGTCAGAGTTCTAGGCACAGGAATTTTCATGACAACTAATGAGAGAGCATTGCTGCAGACCAGAGTGCTCCTAGGAAACTAATTTTCAGTACTAAAGGCTTGACAGAAATTTTTATTAAAATATGCAATTACTGAATTATGTAGGCAGAGCTAGGGTCCAGTGACTACTTTTGTAAATTCTCCTTTTCCCTTCATTTGAAAATCAAATAAGTATAAAATATACCAGACTAAAGTAGTTAAGCTGATTGGATAATTATATTTAAGCATAAATTATGGAAAGACCATACGTCACAGAAAATATTAATAGAGATAGATTATTCACTTTTTACTGTCATTATTTTTTGAGCATTGCATGGAGTTTTCAAACCAAAACAAATCAAACCCCTCCCATTTTTTTTTTTTTAATAAAGAGAATTCAGAGCCACAGTATGTTTATATGTATTGTAAATACTATGTATCACAGGCCATTCACAGGAAGTATTTTGGTTTAAATCTGATTTGCTACCCTTTGCCTATTTTACTGAGCAGCTTTATGGAGACATATACTCGTACAAGGATGGCTGGCACCAAAAAGGCAGAATAAGCTGAAAAAATCGCAGATGGCAAGACACATTTTGCCAGATTTATTAGTGTTGTACATTTACCTACTAGTCCAATATTAGCTGCATTCTGAGGCAGGATTATGGGCCGAAATAATCTTTGTTTTTAATTATTATGGTACATTTCTGCATTGCAAAGTGATGTGTAACTCCATGGTCAGTTAAGCAATCTGAACCCTTCTAAAACAGAAATCTATCAAAGACACACTTCTGTCAAAGACATCTCTTTTAATCTGATTGTTTTTCTTTGAGAATCCATCTATTATGCTAACACTGTCCTCCTACTTTCTGGTATGCTAATTTCATTCACATTCTATCTACTCTGCTATATCTAAAACTGTGTCCAATGTATTTTTTTAATTAATTTATGTCTCTGTGTTTAATTGGGTTTGAGATTATAAATTTAAGCTTGGATGGCAGAGCACTGAACCTATTTGACAACAGAGATGGTAGAGTCTGCTTTTTCGGAGATATTCAAAACTTGCCTGGATGAGATACTGTGCCACATGCTCTAGCTGAACTTGCTTGTGCAGGGGGTTTGGACTAAGTGATCTCCAAAGGTCCCTGCCAACCTCAGACATTCTGTGATATTGTGATTCTGTAATTAAAAAGTGACATGCTCTAGAAATGGTTCACAATGCTTACAGACCCCCACCTCTAGTACTGTGTGCAGTTCTGGGCTCCCCAGTATAAGAAGGACATGGAGCTTCTAGAGAGGGTCCAGCGGAGGGCAACAAAGATGAT
>JAUBOD010001059.1:188117-229020 GCA_032353885.1 Nothura maculosa
GGTTGTGGAGTCTCCTTCTCTGGAGGTCTTCAAAACCCGCCTGGATGCCGCCCTGTGCCACCTGCTGTAGGTGTGCCTGCTTGAGCAGGAAGGTTGGACCAGATGATATCTAGAGGTCCCTTCCAACCTTGTAGATTCTGTGATTCTGTGAAAATCTATATCCTCATAGTTCAGCATTTAGGTAATCATGGAACCTGACGGTATTAAATGAAATCCCATGGATTCCTCCTTCTTATGGTGGCATTAACATCAAATTTTCCATTTCTGAACACCCATTTAGCAAAACTTACATGAAGAGAATGACTACAATCATGTAGTACTTTAATACTTTCACACTATAGATTTACTTATCTTTGTTTTAAGCAAAATATCCCCAGTGTATATCCTCATATAAATCTCTGTAAAAACAGAATAAAATCTTTTTCTTTTTCTAAAGGTACTTTAAAGATACTTCTGAATTTTCCATTGTGATGGTCTAAACAGATTTCAGTCTCTTATGTCTTCTAAAGAAAAGGAAGTGTTTTTTCATAGGATATTTTCCTACTAAAATGATCAATAAAACATACTGCCCAATATTTTAGCAGTTTCTCCCAGCTTATTTCATATATCATACAGTTCTGTATAGAAGGAGCAACACATTCCATGTCTTTGAACTCAGGATAGACAAGTCAACATTCTGAAACACTTGGGAATACCAGAATTAAGCACTGAATGAAAACAGGGGAATAGTAAAAATAAATTATTAATGTTAGACTATGAAAATGTCGGTACAGAGATATAAGTCTGAATAGGTTTCAAAGGACCTGATACTTTTTTTTGTTGTTGTTCCTGATTTTGAAGAGAAGTGCTTCTATAACAATTCTGCTTGAAATAGATAGGGCCAGTCTTGATATTAGAAATGGCTTTCAGGATGTGCTAGCATTATGAAGGATAACTAATTTTAACAGCAATCATATTTGCCCTGTACTTTCAAGTAACAAGCATTGACACACAAGAGGAATGAAGGAGCATCTGCAGTAATTTTTAAAATTCAACTTCATATCAGTTTAGATGGCACCATGATGACCAGCATAAAAAAGAGAGAGAACAACTGCTCTCATTACCTAAATAGTTTTCAGCTTCACTCTTACATTCTTTTGCCTGATGATATATTTCATGCATTTTTTATCTTGAAAGTTGGTATCATTGTCGAGAAGAGCCCACAATGACAGGCTATAGGCTTATTAACTGTAGGGGGAAGAAACTATTCATACATATCTGTTCAACCAAGGAGGGCACAGCATACAACTTCAAACCAGACCATAATGCTGAAACTGCAAGCTTTGGAACTTAAAACTATAGAGCTGCATTACATACTCCATTGATCCAGCTAATTAGATTGCATATGGTGCCACACTAACATATCAGAGGTAAATTTCTATCAGAAGCAGAATTATATTTTCATGGAGTACAACTGGTTCAGCATACTCTAGTGTTCTGCACACATGACTTTAGAAAAGTGCAGAAGATATTATCACATCTTCCGTAAGAACGTAAGAAGAAAGTTTTACTCCACATCTGCTCACTTCTGACTGTAGTTTTACCTAGAAGCCACCAAACTATTATAAAAATAACTACTTTATGTGTGAGGGAGACTTCTGACTTCATAGAAGATAGGGCATGAGATCTCTACAAACGGAGATGCTGTTCTGTACTTTTGAGTAAGGCATCTATGTCAAAGGAGAAAATACAGTAGCCCTCTTGCATTATCTTGAAATAGCCAGTGGACCCAGTGGAACTCATCCTTTCTTACAAGCTAACTTCTCAAGATGATTGATATCACTATATTTATAAATTTTGGTCCAAATAAGGATGTCAGTTGTTCTCTGAAAAACTGTTCCAGATGAATTCTTTTAGGACACTTGTCAGAGTAATGTCAGATTTCTCCGTCTCTTCAAATTATTATCAGAGGGTTTATGAGGAGCAGGGGAAGTTAGTTCTCTTTTTCTGCAGAGGGATGCTCTATTTCATAATTGTACCTTCATAATTCAGTTTTACAAATTCCTATAGAAGTGATGTAAGATATAAAAAAAGTATTTTATATTCTCTCTTCCTGTGGCGTATTATAGATTTTTTTCCCTTTAAATTTACTGGAAAGAGCTGAGGAATCATTTTTATTCATATAACTGTGAAGAACACTCTGAAAATCCTCCTGAGTAGGATACTCGTTCCATAAATATCTTATTACAAGCTTTGGACTGAACTGAGAAGATCCCTTCTGTCTCTATGTTCCAAAGAAGATCAATTTGTCATAAATTCAGGTTTATATCTGAGAAGAGTCGTGAACAGTCATTAATCCACCACATGACTGTTGGAAAATTACAAACTATCACCAGTCCTTTACTTGCAGATTAAATGTTCAATTTTTAAAAGTAAATTTTTGGAGAAATATGGACTATACCTTACACACATGTAAATCATCTGACATGAGTCCTACTGAAAGATAAGTAATTTAGCTTTAACATGAACAGTAGGAAAAAAAATATTACTTTCTTGAGAAAAGTATAGGAAAGCATACATTTAAAATTACTTTGTAAGTGAGGTCACAAGATGCTTTGTAATAATTATAAAATGAAGAAAAATTGCCAAATTCAGATATTCCTCTTTTGTTGTTCAGAGTCATTTAAGGATCTTGTTACTTTCCAAAAACTACAATGTGTTTATTTCATTTATGATATTAAACTGTATTCTATATATTATAAGATGAATTCCCTTAGATTGTCTTGAAACTAAAAAACTTCGAAGACTACAGTCAGTCAAGAACACAAAACTTCAAGTAGACAAGAGTAATCAAAAGCCATATCATTAAGAATGAAAAAAATATCTGCTTGCAGAATTTTCCTATTCTAATTTAGAAATTTGCTTTGTAGATGAAGTTGTCTTCAGTTCTGCAAGTCATAGAATTTATTCCCATTTAGACAAAAGATAATAAGCTAACAAACAAAAATTCTTTCTGCACCTGTCTAAATGAGAGTTAAAAGTCAGAAGAGACAGATTTTCCCAAGAAGGTCTTCACAAGAATCTCTACAGGAAAGATAAGCATTTAGTGGAGAAGTAATGACTCAGTAAGTGAAACAGGCTAGATCCCAGCCTCCCTGTGGCTTGCCTGAAATGTCTCTTCAGCCAGCAGGTGATCTTACAGCAGCAGTGGTTTCTTACTCTGCTGGTTACACCGAGTAGTTCCAATTACGGAGGAGGATTATCCCCTGCATGGGAGCTGGCAATGGCTCCAATGTAAGAGTTTTCAGGCTGGTCACACACAAAAAAATAAATTGTGAAGATGAAAAGTGCAGACTTGATTGCACCCCAGGCCAAGAAAAAGTAAATGGTTATCAAGGGTAACTGCAGCAAAAGTAGATCTGATACTGAAAGATTGGCATGAAAAATAGTTTCTTTAAATGAGTGCCTGAGTATGGTCCTTCACATGATGAGGCTGTAGTTTGTGCTTAGAAGAATCTAAAAAGTGGCACTAGTACAGCCAAGGAAGGAAGATCCCCTCTCTATTAAATCTTTTACAATCTTTTTTGTTTATAAAACATATAGCATTCATTCTACCTGATTTTAGAGGCTTGTCCATTTTTTGATATTTATGTTATCTATGATTAGAGGTCCTTTATATGGCAACTCAACCATCTTATAAGTGAAAGCACTTATAATTTGAATCGTCATCTAAAGATGTCTATCTTTACTATTGAAAGACTTAAGACAATGGTATGCCTAAGATAGATGCCTGAATGACTAAAAACACTATGCTGAAGTAGACCTTACTAGATTCCTGTTGCAAAGCTAGTTATTGATCTGCATCATGATTAACTTGACAATGTATATATCACATGAAAATACAGCAAATGTTTGCATTACAGACAAAACACAGCTTACTAAGACTAAAAGCTATCTTCCTAATTTTTCTGGTTTTATTTAGCTGTATTGAGGATATATAAAACCAACTGGAAATACTCTGTGTCTTTCCTGTCATCCTATGTTACATTATTTTTGCACATAGTCTCAATTCTCAAAGAAAAAATCATGAGAGTTCATGTCCTTATAAAGGAAAATTTAATATACTCCAAGTGAAATTATATTTTACATATAATGCTGCTGCTGATATTACAGATTCACGTTTTTGTAAGGTCTATTTCAAATATGAATGAGTTATACAATTCATTGATTTATTAAAAAAAAATGTAGCTTTTTTATTCTGTTCAATATACATTACTTTCCTTATTTATCCATAACATTGGCCGGAAATCTTTTACTCATCTTCTACTGCTGACTTCTTTATGTTCATGAAGTAATGTTAACATATAGCATTTGCATTTTGGACAAATTACTATGATACAGTTTCTCTTGTAGCAGTGCTTCTTTATTTCTGTTCTCTATTTCCTGAACAAAAATCCATATAAGGTGCAGCATACCTATATGAATCTAGTGAATCTCACAGAACATAAAAGATAACTGTTCAGAAAAGACACATGTATATGTCTCAGGAGTCTTAAATATGTCATATATATTGCCTGGCTGACCATTGGTGCAAGATTTGGGAAAAATATTTTAAATTTTCCAAAAGCTCCATTAGCTATGTTATATAGCAAGATCTTTTTTTTTAAGTCAGGTCCAAGTTAGATTTGTTAGGTCTATTAAGTTGAATCTACCATTTCCAGGAATGTATATTTCTAATTCTCTGGGGTCCAGCACCTGACCCACAGACCAAACTTAACCTAAAATAACTTCCATCTATAATTCTGCTATCCTATTCTCCTTATTTGAGATGGGATTCTATTGTTCGCCGCAAGCACCTGATTTCATCTGAAGTGCTCTAAACCACCAGAGAAATCCATATCAAGCTGGAAAATTGGAAATGATTTACAGAGGATTCAAGGTTTTTGGAAGAGTGATTGGAAGTCAAGCATCTAAAATGAGACTTGGACACTCATTTTTTAGCAATTGAATCCTTTTGCTGATTTCTGTGGATAGGCCTAGGGATAAACTGAAATATTTGATGTCCTAGTATCAAAGAGAATGCAATCATAAAATAAGTTGGTATTCAAATATCAGCAAATAAGCTACAGGCCTTCTTTTTATACATAAAAACAATAGAGTTTATTCCCTCAGGACACACTTTGCTGAAATTCTATACCTATGGTCAAAAGAGAGTTCTGCAAGATCTTTAGAAAGAATTTCTTTCAGATAAAATTTCTAGAATGAGGAAGACCTCTTACTATCCAAGAGGACCTGTCTTTTAACTCAAAGCAATATGACTCATTAAATCAACTAATAAAATTCTTCTCTAGTCAGTCCTGAAATTGTGACAGATCGGGAAGATGGAAAGCATCTGGTTCTAGACTTTACAATTTAGGCTCTTTATATTTTAATAATGACCCTGAACCTCTCTGGAGTTTCTATCACAAAAGATGAGATGACACAGACTTGGAATAAATAAATAAATAAATAAATAAATAAATAAATAAATAAATAAATAAATAAATAAATAAATAAATGAAAGAGAGGAATGGAGAAAAAAATAATTCATATGAACCATGTGGATATGTGAATGATTTTGTTAGATTCACTTTAGAGATCATCTAGTACAACACAATCAGGGCCAACTAAAGCACATGGCAACAGGATCTCATCCAGGCAAGTTTGGAAGATCTCCAGAGAAGGAGACTCCACAATCTTTCTGGGTAGCCTCTTCCAGGGCTCTGTCACCATCACAACAGACAAGTTCTTATTCATATAGAAATTCCCTGTGTTTTAGTTTATTCCTGATACCACTTATCCTGTCACTGACCACCACCCAAAAAAGTGGTGGTCATCTTTTCTGCATTCTTCCCTCAGGTACTTACACATATTGATCAGATCTCCTTTCACCCTTCTTTTCTCAAGGCTAAACAGGCCCAAATTACTTACTCTTTCCTCATATGATAGATGCTCCAGGCCCTTATTCATCTTTGTCACTCTCTGCTGGACCCTTTCTAGGAGTTTCACATCCTTCTTGTACTGCGGAGCCCAGAACTGCACACAGTATTCCAGGTGTGGCCTCACCACACAGAGGGGAATATCTTCTTGCCTTTATACAAGGCTCACACTTAACATCACTTTGAGAAGAACTAGTGATGTTTACTCATTAAAAAGTTTTGTTCAAATAGTTGTGTTGAAGTTCTCTTTTTGAAAATATTCCCATTTCTCCAGTGACATCTGGCTTCAGGACTCATGCAATGATCTGAAAACCTATATTGATTCCTTCTTATGGACCTTGGCTTGAATGAAAATGAAGAGCAAGTTTCTGTACTTATGTTGTTAACAGGCAGAATCAGTAAGGAATTTTCAGAGGAGACTGGGAAAAAAAAAGCACCTTGCTTCACTGCATGGTAACTGTAAGACCCAAAGTACAGAATTATATAGGAGGAAAGAACAGTTATAGATAAGTAAAGCAAATCAATATATACTTTTTGTTTGCTTCTGACAGGATGACAGCATCCACTATGGGAAAATGGAATGTGCAGCTGCTCTCATAGTTCATAGATGACTTTTTTTTCAGTGTGGAAGAAGTTATAGGTTATTTGATGCCAAGTTGAAAGATTTAGAAGTTCTTCCTTAAATAAGATTCTTCTAAAAGTGGACAGAGAGAAGCTGTACTACATGAAGAACAGGATGGTGTCAAAACAATCATCTTTCATCCTTTAAAATGCTTTAAAACATTTCTTCGTTTTTCCCTTTTTAGAAGGCAGTAGATACCAGAACTGTAAATACAGATTGCCAATCACAAAAGCTATGAAGCTGTTGCTATGATTGCATGGGAGCAGGCACCATAAAAATAACAGAAGCCAAAACTAAATAAAACAAAACAAAAAAGCCTCTAATGATTTCTTATAAATAGACCATCTCAGTAGTGTGCAAGCAATATAGGCTATAAGATTCCACTCAGAATTATGTAAAGAAGCACTTCAGACTATTATGGCTGCATATAAACTTCATTTTTTAAGTTTTTTTTTCGCTATAAACACTACCTTGTGAATAGTTATTCGGTCCTAAAATGAACAAAATTTCACAAAGTCTCACAAATATATTTTGATATCAAATGTTGATATTTCAGGTATTTGGTTATATTGACATTGGCTATGGTCAGTTAAATCAAGAAATACTGGAAACAGCTAACAATATGTTAATATTTTTGGATGAGCAACAATTTCTTTTTCTTAGCTGAATTTCTGAATTAAACTTAAAACCTCTGAAGCAACCTAAATAAATAATAACTTAAATCCAAGGTGTTGATATACATATATCATATAAATGTATGGGGTATATGGGTAACAATTAATTCATTATAGCCTCTAAATTCTACATTAATTGTTGATCCTAAATACTCTTGAAATCTCTCTCAGTGGTCTTAATTAAGGAGGATACCATTCAGTAACAAATAATACAAACATTCACAGACAGCTTTCACTTTGTGAGTAACTCCTACTTTGTAACCCAACTGGTCATACTTATGCAAGTGTTTGAAGTTGCTAATTCACATCATTAGAGGAAAGTTATCATAGCCTGGCACTAGGAAATATTTCATGTCTCCAATTAAACAAAACTCTCTAGCAGTGTTTGAACGGAGAGTTTTGCCTACTTGAGGGAGGAAGGCAGGGGGAAGAAGAGGTGAGTGGGCTAAGGTCCTTTTTACAAATCATGGTGCTCCTCTGAAGAGCAATGCTCGTCTGATCTGTTAGTTTACAACCATAGCACCCGCCAATGAAAAGCCAAAGGTGAAACAGAGTATTAGGAATCTTGTTTCTCCAGAGCAAATGTGGAAAATGAGCAAAGCGGAGACAGGAAGGCTCTAGAGACTTTTCCTGTCCCACAAGCCTCACAATGTATATTTCAAGAGTTATCCTTTTCCAGGGTCTTCTGCTGAGTCTTTGAAAAGTTATTTTTTTTTTTTTACAGCAATATTTCAAAGTAATATAATTAAAGTATCTGAGTGGAGAACAGAAGGTTAGAAGAGTAGAAGAACCTTCATTAAAGCATTTAATTACATAGACAATTTATGCATGTGGAATGTTTTCTCCCTTTTTTAAATATGTATTGTCAATTAAACAGAGAATCAATTTTGTTTTCAGACTTGAGATACAAACAATATTAACTTTTCTTTTTATTTAATTTTATATAAAGCAGGCTTCCTTCGGAATTAAAATAGGTACTGTAGTTTGCTGTATTCCACTTGTGTGCATGAAATCCTTCAAACATTTTGGAGAATCTATTTTTTATGGGGAATTGATTTTAATAAGCTAGAGAAAACAGGTTTTGTGAGTAGTTATTCCTCCAGTCAATTTTTTAACAGGCCTTGAAGTTTTTCTTTTGAGGTCATGTAGCTCAAAACTTCCAAAGGGAACGGGAAAAATAAGTTTCACTTATTGAAACTCCATTGCAGTTTCAATGTAATTGAAACTCCATTGCTGAAACAGTGGAGGCCAGTTCCCCAGGCAGCTCAGTACCACATTATCTGATTAATTGTCCATCCAGCCAAAGTCCTTGGCAGAAATTTCTTTTCATAGAGTGAGTTAATCACAATGCTAAGAAGACTGTTGTTGATTACAGAGACTTTATAACATAATAGTAACCTAGCAGCAACTACTATAAGATAGTAATAGGCCTGGGTAAGTGTGGAATACCTTCTTCAAAGTCACTCTGGTACAATTTTAATGTGGTAGGATTCAGAAGGAGGGTCAGTGTGATTAGGAATGGGGAAATCTTGATGTAACAGTAGTGTGAATAATTTAAACATCAGGTTATGCAACTATTCAAAGTGCTACAGAATGTATTTACAAACAAACAAAGCAAAGCAAAAGCTAGATAGTCACAAAATAACATACATCACATCATACAGTTGCTGATATTGAGACTATTTACAAACTGAAAGTTCGAACAAAACCTATTAAGAAACCTGAAATCCTTTAGGGAGGAACTCTGCTTTCCTTTGTACAAGCTTGAATGTCATAGCTATAAACTAAAGTCAATAGAAATTCATCATTTGAAATTTCAATACTTACAGTCAGTTTTGAAAAAAAAATTGTTCTGGGTTTTCAGATGAGTCTAATTCCAGTTTATTAAAAAAAAAAAAAAATGAGGTAAGTGATGTTTGGGTTTTGTCTACATATCACAGTGAGGAACAAAAAAAAATTCTGCCAAGTGCAAAAATTGTTTTAGCTTCCTAGGCTTAGCTTACACAGATATACTGCTGTCAGGATACCAGCAAGCATTAGATTCTGCAGTGTAGATTTATCCCTAAAGACTGATGGAAGCAGAAGGAAACATTTGCAGAAAAAAATGGAAAATGACACCGTAGTGAATTTTTCAGCTCTAAAGAGAAGAGAAGAATTGTTATGACTGTATCTGTTCCAGAAAGTAGCAAGACAGATAATGGGGACTTTGCTGCATTTGCTGTGTATATTTCAGGATGTTTTCTTTGTATGAACACATGTATTTTCATTTGTCATTTCTTTACAAAAATACAGAAATGAATGAACATTTATCTGAATATATTTCAGATATTTATAATATGCAGATATTCATAAGATATGAAAAATCACTACCTCTGTGTGAGAAAAATGACTCCTACATTTTCCATTTAAAATCATAAAGTGCACCGCTAGTCTATTACAGAGCACAGTCTAATTATGAATATTTAGAGCGATCCAATTACATTGACATTATCAAAAGTATAAAACTTTAATTTGAATACCCCAAAATAATACTAATAATGATAATAGAAAAAAAAAAAGTTGATAGAACCATAAACATTTCTGCTAAGTGAGAGCCATATTTCTTTATTTTGAATATGAAGCTAGACAGATTTTTGCAATATCAGGAGTTCCATTGCAAGGTAATCACACAGCTCCACTTTCCTCAAGATATTTGCATTTTCTCAACTGCAGTTATGATTTGAATCTGTCTAAAGGAAGAAAATAAAGTCATTGCTTAATCCAAGTCATAGCTCTGAATGGAACAGCTAAGGTATTGGGACAGTCTATGTGCCAGCAGTATAGCCTAACTTACCAAGGACTGTTCTTTAAACTCATGGTGCACATTAGAAATGTGCTCTGCTCCTGCACAAGTGCTAGGAATAACTGGAGTCTCTGGGATATAACAGCATAAGATAGTTGCACTGCTAGAGAACCAACACAATTGCAAATTTTCTGTAAAATGTAGGAGTAATGTGGGCATAAGAAAGTGTGCTTGGGCAGTGAATTAATGCCTTGCCATGGCATTAGTCTTGATTTTATTACTTCAATCAGTTGGGAGTGGTTAATTGCCATACATTGTGGTTCCATAGCAGTACTTAGTGGCAATAGTGTTGATAGTCTTAATCTTAATAGCATTAATTGGTTTGTTTACATCCTGCTTTTTATCTGATAGCATAAGTGGTCTCATCCTCCCCTACTATCTCCTCCCTTAATGGTCCTCTCTAAACTTTTAAGATTTCACATACAATACTGACAATGTCTTTATCAATATCTAGGTTTCTCTTAGGAGCTCCAGAGAATCGAGCCATGCCATCTGTTCCACTCGTCTAAATATAACAGCTCAAGGGGAATTTACAGCTGTTCATTTATCAAACGTTATGAGTACCTGTAAAACAAAATGTTTTGTCTGGCTGGATTCCCCGTCTTCAGCTCTAGAGTTTTCCCCTAATAGCTTTGAATAGCATAAATGGCTGATCTCAGAGAGTAATGCCTCCAGGCACTTATAGTTCAGGAAGTTATTAAAGAAAGCAGGATTAGACAACTCTCAGCCTCCTAGTGTGCATGTTAAAGCCAAGAACAGCACTAATAGTTCATATTACATATTTATTTTTCATCTGAAAGACGTACTCAGCAGTATCTTCCTATCCTAAAAGAAATATTTACAATTTTCTGGTTTTGACAGGCAATAGTTTTTCATTTTATCTCATCATATCCCTCACACCACAGATGATATGATGATAATGAATCACATTATTTGTACTGCAATGACTTAGCTAAGCAATAGAAACACATCTACCTTAAAGAAAGCTAAAAGTAGCCAGCTTCAGATCTTGCTAGGAAAAGAAATAGGCAATTTACTGTCATTTGGTAACTGAATTCACTTCAAAGGGAAATATGAAAATTCCTCAAACCAAAGTCAAAATTAATTACTTAAATAAACACAGTAACTAAAAAATTAAATTTATGATATAGAAGGAGAAAATAGAGAAAGCAAAAATGTAAACCTGAACTGAATTCTTCTGAAAATATTGTGAGCACTGAGAAACCACACTGACTTCAGTGAATCCAGTGAAGAAAGTCAGGCTAATTCATCTTTATGTGACAGAGGCTGAGTTTTTAGAATGTGTTTTCTTTTACTTATTTATTTATCTTAATGAGAAAATGTACTAGAATAAAGGATAATGCCAGAAGATTGAATTATTCAAGTAGTAGTAGTAGTAGTAGTAGTAGTAGTAGTAAACTTCTGAGTTGCCAGGCATAAACATAAGTCAAATTAGAAAAATAGGACATTCTCCTTTCTCAGAGCATGTCATTTTCCTCAAAGTTCAGATCTCAGCAGAGAGTAGTACTATTAATTTGGAGCAGAGTGAGGAGAAGCCTAGACCATCATGAGTCTACCAACACTTCAGTTACTAAAAGTTGGTTCACATCTTCTTAGTCAAGCTACTGGGAACATGAATGCCAGCAGCAAGACTATACATGGACTGAAAGAGACAAGAAGGAGGTAAAATGCTATAAAATCATATAACTACAGAATAAGGTTAGAAAGCTCAAAGAGATTCTAATCCAATCTGCTGTTGAAGGAAGGGTCAGTTACAAGATCAAAGCAAAGTGATCAGGGCAAGAAGTTCTTCCTTATATGGAGATGGAGCTGCCTGTGTTTCAACTTGTACCCATTATTCCTTTTCCTGTCATTGGCCACCACTAAGAGAGTTTGGCCTCTTCCTCCCTACATTCACCCTTAAGGTCCTTATACATACTGATCAGATCTCCTCTCAGTCTTCTCTAGGTTAAACAGGCCAAGCTCACTTAGTCTTTCCTCACGTGATAGATGCTCCAGTCTCTTAATCATCTGTTGCTCTCCACTGGACCTTCTCTAGACCTTCTCTGTGTAGAAGCATCCCTCTTACCCTGGGGAGCCCAGAACTGCACAAAGTACTCCAGGTAGGAATATTATAATGATTTATAGTAATAAAATATTTGTTTTTGGAAAAGAGAAAATTATCTTTTTACAATAGATGAATTTGCATTTTTTTAATATAGCATTTTTATTAGTCACTTGCAAAAAGAAATTGTAATAATCATGTAGTTTTCCTGGTAATGCTCTCATACACATGATACAAATTTTCCATTAATGTTAATGACAGATCTTGTTAGCTTATCAGAATTAGATTAAGGCATTTATAAAATATGAATCAAGAAATGCTTAGTGAATGAATGAATGGAGTAGGTAAAGTAAAAGGTCCTCTCTACTATGCTGATTTCTTGGAGAGGTTCCAGGACAATATTTATTAACATTTCAAAGTCCTGTTACACCTGGTGTGAAAGAGAATTACAAATATGGATACTGGGCTGAAGTTAGTCTGCTTCTATTTCTACATCTTGTAGCTGAATTTACAGCATTCATTTCAACAATAAAGAACTTAAAACTTCTGTCTCAATTTTTGACAAAATAAACTTGCAAACTTGCAAATGAGTAGAGCAGAGTGGAAGTGACTACTCAGGAAGAGATACTTCCCATTCTAAATTTACTATGCTGATTTGTAGGTTACAGGTCTATATGAAAGATAAAGCAGACAGAAAAATAATGGCTTATGAAATGTTGCTCAAACCCTACTATGTGAAAATAGTTGACAAATGTAGAAACTGGAAATCTCAAGTCCTTTATCTGTCTTTCTATCTATCTGCCTACCTATCTATCTGCAGTACTTACTGAAGTGCAAAGTTTGCAAAGCAAATATATTCAAAAAAACATATTTTTTTTCAATCTTACCACTGTATTTAGACTAACAAAAGCAGCAGCTATTTCAGACAAAGGAGAACACAGACTGACTCCCAGCTTTGGAGATAACATCCCATGTTTCTGCTTCTGGAAAGAACTGAAGTAAACAGGACAGTCTGACAGTGACAGAAAGTTCAAAGGTTTAAAGTTTAAGGACATTTAGAAGGTTTAAGAACACTTACAAAAAGCAGTTCCTTACAGTAGTCCGCCAATCCAGTTATGCCTGTCCCTACCCATAGTAAATAAGATAAATAGGTGCTCACAACTTACAACGTTTAGCAAAGAGCCTGATCTAAATGAAGGCAGCATTAAAAAGTCTAAATGGCAGTAGATCAGCCCTGATCTTGCAGAAGTTGTATTCCATTAGTATCTGTTTTATATAAATGCAAATGACATCTATCATACTATCACTAATAGGTCTAAGAAAAGAAAATGCCCATGTATACATATTTTAAATTATATTTATGTCCTGTGGAAAAAAAAACCCATATTAGTGTAAATTTCCACTGTCTGCATTGGTTCTGGTCACTTCTACTTTGTGTGAAATTTATGGCCTCTGGTTTCCACAGACTGCAGCATTGAGAATACCTCTGCATAGACACTGCTCTGGGAAATGAAAACTGCTGGCTTGTTTAATTTAAATTCTCTGCTCTTCATCATCCTTATCTCACACTGCATAGGTTTGTGTCTGCTTATTCTCATTAAAAGATGTGTTGAAAACAGATCTAACATGACACCAACTCACATTTTAAATATTTTTCTTTCTAGTGGCAATACAAGAGAAAAGAGCTAAAAAGAAAAATGAGAAAGTGTAAGCAATTTGAAACCATTAATTACAAAACCCTTATTATTACCACCAAACCTGCACTGCCCAAAACTCTGTAACCTAGATCAAGTAGCCTGGGAAATCCTTTCAATAAGACGGTGAGCCACATAAGATAATAATTTGTTCTATATTATTTACTATGCTAACTGTTGTTACAAAAATAGTGCTGATTGCAAACAATTTGTGTACTACGTTAATGCAGAAAATTCAATGTGTCAAAATCTGTGATGTAAGTGTCTTTCTAGATAGGCAAACGACCTTCCACATGGCCGCTAGTTTTGTCAAATTTCTTGTGAGGTAATATGGATAAACAATATTTTTGTGAGTTATGAAAATTGAGCTGTCTGGTAAAATTAATTTGTTCACATGCTATTGAAGAAGTTATGTATTGCATGTATTTTTGTAGAGTATGTGACTGCTTAGCAGAAGAGACTGCAACCTGTTTACATTCTGCAGTAGCAATGACATGGATCAGATGGACTCTTCTGCAAGGAGGGGTGCGTTGCACATTCACTGAGCTGCAGCAGAGGAGATGTAAAGCAGACGTGCTGGGAAAACAGGGTCAGATGAAGAGAAATGGATCTTTTTTATTTGAGGAACCACTGAAAACAGCTTGTTTGGAATGCTTACTGGAAAAGCAGCCACCTTGAGAAGGAGCAGTAGACTTATTTTTAAATATTTTCTATAAACTTTCATGAAAAAATATTTTCAGATTTCAGTATTTAAAGGTGTCCCATAGTTTAAAACATCCTTTTTGTTTTTTCCTAATAAAATCAGACTTTAAAGATTGCAAGGCTTCAGTGTTGCATTCTAGCACAGCATTGCATCATCAGTCGTCTTGTGGGAAAGTAAGAGTAGAAAAACCATATAAACACATACATGCACCACTATCAAGCTCTGATTTTTACCCTCTTGCTACCATGAAATTTTGAATGGCATACTGGAATTGCTAGATTATGGTAACAATAAATGCACTACTTTTCTAAAGACTGTCTAATATTCAGCACTTGCTATTTAAACCAGTTGCTTTTGCTGCTGGATCGATGTTAATATAAATACCTCACTGAGGATTTTACTTGCAAATACATCGGACTTGCACTTTTCCAGTAAAAGACAGTCATTGGATAAATTTTCCTCTCCATTGAGCCTATTCACATTTATATTCATGGCTTTTCAAAGTTTGGATCTTGCTTTCATCTTACACTTATTCAACAACACAATGTTTGAAAAAGAAAAAATTCTAAAATCTAACTTCACCAACTAAATAATGATATTCCCTATACTGACCTGACAATAGTTATGTTAAAATGTTTATTGTTCTATCTGGAAGTGTTACTGTATTCAGTTCATGATCTTCATTTCTTTTTACACATAGATTTTTAGTCAGAAAGAGACATTTATCACAATCCAGGATATCTTTTATAGCATACTCCAAAGATTTACTATGTCTAGAAGCAAGTCTGCAGTCCTTTCTTAACTTCTTTGTATGTGTGAAACCATGATTTATTAAGTCCTATTGCTTCTGATTTTTTTTATTTCATTTAAATTATCTTTTTTCCCTTTTATGTCTATTTTTCCAAAATACTCAACATTTAGCATTTTCTCTTCTCCCAACTTAAGTCAACAAAATATTTTGCACACAATCAGAATGTTTTTGCTTTTAACTTCTACACTATTCTAGTAGACAAAATGCAACTATGAACATTTTTGTAACTTGCAAATATTTTTTAAAAGCTTTTAAAATGCAGCATTTCAAATTCTGTCAGGAGTGAAAAGCTGCACATTTACACTAGCCCTTTGAAATAATAAAGATATGCTAATATCTTAGGATAATCTTAATATGCATTTTGTTAATATAACTCCATAAGAGAACTTTGTGCATACTTCTAGATTAGATTAGAAACTTTTGCAGCCACTCCAATTTGGTGAATTTAGAAGATTTAAATTCTGAATTTATTAATTAGCGGATAATCACCTTACACTGCATTACATGGTATACTAGAATTCAAGGTAGGATATTATGTCCTGAAATATTAGTGTTCTGAAATACTTCATTCTAAAATCTGCACAGAATTTATGAAATTTGTGCAAATGATGAAATGAAAAAAAAAATCCAGGATAAAAATTTGGGAATCTTAAATGGAGACAGGTTATTCAAAACATACAAGTATTCTGTCTTCTATGTGACTGAACAAAAACATAGTTAATTTGCCTCTGCTATTCCCTCTGCTGCTACCAAACTTGAGAGATTACTCAACTCTCTGTTATTTATTATTTATTTATTTATTTATTTATTGGTCTGGAGTAACAAGCTCTGATTTTTATCCTTTTGCTACCATGAAATTTCAAATGACATAATGGAATGAAGTTATAATCTGGAAAAAAAAATATATTATCCTCTTCATAATTTTTCTGTTTTTCTTGCGTCGTTTCTTTTTCTTATTTTTTTCTTTTTTTGCACTATCCTGTTTTGAATGCATGTTTGAGGAGTGAGAACTTTAATCAAAACTTTATTTTAAGAAAAACACAGACTGCATCCTCAGCTAACAGAAGGACATCTGTTGAGTCTGCGTGAACACTGTGTTACGCTGTTGACTGCTACACACAGGAATACTCGACAGGCTTAGTTTTGTGTGAGTTGCCATTAATACCTTGTGTTTCTCCCATTCCCCGGGCTTTTTATGTTCCAGTAACTATGTGTGAAAAAACATTGGGGAAGTGTAAGCATCTCATCTCTGTTGCTACAGCTGAGTACCTGAGCCATCACACCCCAGAGAAAAGGCCTTCAGTCTGTAGTACTTTAGTGGAGTTATATCTATAGATTACATAAAAGCAGAAAGGTACACAGACACTTACATAGCCAGCAGCTGGCATTTCACAGAGAGAGAGCTCTTATACACCTAGAAATTGGGAATAAAGACCTTAAAGTGTCTATTCCAGGAAAAGGATGAATATATCATTGTTGCAGAGGTTATTTCATAAGCCCTGCTTGCCATGGCAGAATGGCTGGCCCTCAGCCTCCTTTGACTTTATAAATTTCTTTTGACTGTAATTACCATATAATTTGTACAAATGTTTTCTTTCTTCCATTACCACTTTTATTTCCAGAGACCTATGAAGGGTCTGAGACATCACGCTCAGTGGATATGGCTGCAAGAATAACATTTCTGTTACTTATTAATTCTTTAATAATACAATAACATAATAGATAGAAGATATGAAAACATTTGTATTAATCAGTTTTCTGAGCAGATTCTAAGTCTTTCAGCAGCACCTTATAAATGCCAAACATTAATTTAATGTTTGCTCATTCACAAAATAATGTTGTACACCGACATTCTTTCTCCAGGAGTACGGCACTATTTTATCCTCTATTGCTGTGTACATTTCTGGTCTTATCATCAGACTTACCCATATAACCATAGGTACTTTGAGGTTACATTTGAGACAATATTTTCTTATAGATTTGAGACAATATTTTCTTTGCATTTATTCTAATACCTTACAAATGATTCAATCTCTCATCATGTTTATGTGGCACAGTGTTGCAAGGATGCCAGTACTGCATTACCTATAATAAACTGAACAATATGTCTCCTTTCTCTTTCAGAAAACAATAGCTTTCTGCCTAGTCTACCCTAACTAATTCTGTCTTTCTGCTTTATCTCATGTTGCAAGAATCTAATCAAAGGTTTCATCACAGACAGAATCTGTTTCTTAAAGCTTTAGGAATTATCTATTTCTTATTATTAAGCCTAATATCAGTGATGTTCCTGAGAAGGAACACACCAAATAAAATCTTACACCTTATCAGCACAAAGAGAAAATAATGACAAGTGCTGAATTTAATATAAATATTGTTGAAAAGTACTGGAAATACATATTATGAAGAGATTGTTTCAGTCTGTCACTAATTCAGTGTCACTTATGGTCATACCCAAGTTTATTTTTTTCAGCAGAAACAGCATGTCAGTGGGAGGACAGACCTCTACCTGGCAACATCTCTTAGTTATTTATGTCACACACATAGCATTTGTAGCACACTGATTCCATGGACATGCAACCATACTGCATGGCAACAAGGGCTACTCGTCTAGATCATCTGAGCTCAGAAACGATCAACCATACCATGAGCATTACAGTACAAGCAAACTTACAGATAGTGTTTTATGTCATCCCTTAGAAAATTATATTGTGGTTTCAAGTTTTTCTGAACCCTGTTTTATATTTCAACAACTGAAATAAATGGTCACCAGGAATACAGGCAGTATTCTAGAATCAATATTTCAATATCAGCTTCACTAGAACTTTGTAAAGATAGAAATCACCTCAAAAATCCTATCTGCTATGGATTCCTTTCACAAACCAGCTTGCGAGATATGCTTGTATAGTGCCTAGGAATCCTATTTAATACAGGAAGTACCTTCTACATGCTTCTTTATTTATAGTGTGTTAATTAATTAAGAATTTAAAAAATTTATTGTAGAATGTTTAGTTGAGTTGCTGAAGAAACAAGGCAGTCAGCATATTTTCCTCGTCTCTCTGAAATAGGATCTCTTCCAGTTATCTTTTGTCATTGTTTATGTTTATCCTTGCATTATCTGAAAGCATCATCAGACATGAGTTTAAACTTGCATTTAGATAATTAATACTGCTGCTGAGCTGTATCAGCCATAACATCAGTCTCAGTGAGACTGATCAGAAATGGCAGGGCATTGCATGAACTGTTTTCCAAACATTTTGTAAACCATTTGAAGATGTTCTTCATTAATATTTAGAGTAAATTTTAATCAATAAATGTAATAAAAGTAATATAGAATGTTTTCCAAAAGTTTTGATATACTTCCGAAGGGTTATTTTAAACAAAATGAGATTTTGACTTCTGCCTTTAATGACATCATGCTACAGAGGAGATATATTGTTTAACTGAGTAATTTCTGTGCTCTGAATCTTGATAAGGTAATGGAATGAGAGACAGTAAACAGTTTCTAGGACTGTCCCAAGAAATTTAAGTTATCTGGTCACTTCCACCAAGTTCCTACCATTGTTTGCACTTCTACTTCCTAATAAGCCAGGATGAGTATTTAAAGGAACTTGATTCCTTCTGGAGTCTACAATTCTCTTTTTTTTTTTTCTATCTAAGAGTTTCCAGATCGTATTTTGTGGTTGTTCTGTCTACAATTTCTTAAAGACAGTTTTCTCTGTAAGTTTTCTGAGATTTGTAAAATAAGCTCTTCTGCAGTACCACATATAAATCGTTATTTTGTATAGTATTTTTCTGCATCAAATATTACCAACGTTACCAAGGCAGCTCTGGTGCAATGATAAACTAATTTTTATCCTTTGAAGTTCCTTTGTCTCCTGCATAATCTTTGCTTTTCATCACTCATGAGAAAAGCAGTGGAAAAGGATGAAACAACATGTTATGTTTGAATATCATGGAAGTATATGACACATTGCAAATAATAAATATGTGTATAAAAAAACAAGATACACTAGAAAACATTACCATTATTCACAAAGAACAGATACTGGGTTTGACAAGTGTTGCTGCAAGAAGAAAAAGGAATGCAGTGAGAAATGGTATTCGGTTCCACATGGCAGAAGAGCTACTTTCAGGTAGGGATACAGTGCTGTGGGTTGCTAAGGTCTACTAAGCTGTTCAAATCACAGAATAGCAGTTATAATGCATTTTGCAAGCACCTTTCAGCATTTTTTTTTTCTCTAAAGGAAAAACCTAATGTACAAAAACCATTTTTTTTTGAAAGAAGTGTCTTGGCAATGACTCTGTCAGCCTGCGGTTTTCTTTCTCTGCATATCATGTTCGTAAAACATTGTTTGGACCTGAGATATAATATTTCTGCCATTCAGTACATGCAGCAAAATCTGCAATTCTAATAAAATGTTCTACTGCATTGACAAATAATGAACAGATTTTGCAAAGCCACTAGTAAGTTCTTCTTTCGTATTATCTAGACACTGTTACTTAAACATTACACATTAAACATTTACACAGCGGTGACAACTGAATTCCACCATCATCACTGAGTTTTTGCAGGTGTCAGTGAGTTTAAAATGTTTAGAACAGTCTGGCAGCATGTGACTGACTGTGACCTGTATGTTGGGTTTTTTGCATATTTTAATAAGAGCTAGTGAGAGTTGTTAATATCTGTCAGGGTTGTACAGGGCTGTACAATTTGTTGCAGCTTGAGGTGGGCCAGGAATTTCAGAGCCAACACTCGGGGAGGTTAGACACTGACTTCGTTTACTCTGCATTCGCGTTACAGTTATATAGTCATTTGAACAGCAACAGTAACAGCAACAGTTTGGCAGAACATTAGAGATTGGTGGAGTGCATAGACACGGCCTCCTCTTATTGGTCGCTAAGCTGGTTGCTAAGTGGCTGACGGTAATACCCACAGGGACTTTCCAGGCCACCAGGCAGGGACTTTCCTTGACTCCCATCCCAGTCAAGGACAGTCAAGGAAATACCCCTTTGCCTGAGTCCCAACAACAATTAATGGCACTCTTGAGATACTTATGAGATGCTACATCTATGGCTTTCTCCTAACTTAAAGACTGACTGCAGTGAAGTTTAACAAAATGGAAGTAATGAAATATTTAGAAAATCAAGATTGTGAAGCAGTCTATTGTTTTGTTATAATTTGTCTTTTGTTTCTTACTATTTTTATATATACACATATATAAGAGAATAGGTAAAGATAGTGCTATTCCTTAGTCACTGGAAGTTTCTGTGGTAAGAATTTTAGGTCTAAGTGAAGCTTTCAGATAGTACATTGCAATCTTTATGTACTGCATCACACAGTTTGCCGATTATGTTACATTAGGATTTACATTAGAACTGTGAGTAGTTTCTAAAGAGGGGCTTATGGGACCTGTAGGTTGGGACCTACAGCTACTAAAATCTGCTGTTGGGGTGCTACCCAAAAATAGGACACATGCTAATGATTTTATGTAGACATTCCATTTCTGAGTAGAGAGGAAGGGGCAAAACTGTTCTTGGTGGTGTCCAGTGACAGGGGAAGGGGCAGCAGGTATAAATTGCAATACAGGCAGTTCCCTGTGTTTCCCCCATGTGAGGGAGAACTTTCCTGCAAGGGTAACAGAGCCCTGGAGCAGACTGCCTGGGAACATTATGCAGTCTCCTTCTCTGGAGGTCTTTGAAATCCGCCTGGATGTGACCAAGTGCCTCGTGATGTGAGTGTCCGTCCTGGAGCACGGGGTTTGGACTAGATTATCTGTAGAGGTCCCTTCCAACCTCAACCAGTCTAAATTGAAACCATATGTCACAAGAGAGGCAAAATTCAATGCACCTGAAATTATATGATAAAAACATCCTCAGAATGCCCTCCCAAGAAAAAAAAAACTTGAGCATCTGATCTTTTTTTAATCTATTGCTTTTTTTATGAAGTAAAAGCATCTTCACAGGGAAATCTAGCAAGAAACCTCAGTCCTTTCAGTCTCTACTTACTCAGCCATCTCCATTGTTTGATCTTAACATCCTTGGTCTCACAAACATCCTGACTAAAACCTAAGGATGCTATTCATATTCCATAGTTGCCACGAGTTTTGGCAAGATCTTGGGCATAATTTAGAACACAAAAATTGTTTTTTTTTTAATGCAGCAAGTATGTGTGTGTGAATTCTTTCCTTACCTTATTGTTTTCTTGTTTCTTGTCACTGTCTTTTTTTGCCTTTGATAAAGACAGTCAGTTTGGTGAATCAAGACTATCTTTATCACAGTAGTGCTGTGAGCCACAGGCAAAGAACAGGTAAAAAGTAGCCTCTTAAATATCCTGATGTTTCTACAAGTTAGGAGCATCTTAGAGCAGCAGATCAGACTGCCTGTTGTGCATCCTGTACTTTTTTTCCAGCCTTCTGTGTAATTTGTCCTGTTTCATCTTGAATGAAGGAAGATCTGAATTCTGCAAAGACAGCAATAAAAATAGATTTTGACCTCTTCTGCTAACCACTGATTTTACCTCAGGAGAGCAACAAGATGAGCTTTCCAGACCTATATTCTAAGATTTTCTACTAAAACTTTCTCATTTTCACAAAAAAGGGAAATTATTACCATCTTTATTACTACCTAAAAGACTATTATAGGAGAACTTTTCTTTAGGAAAACTATTTTTGGCTAAAGTGAAAAAGAAATAAGAGATGTATTGAAATGAGAGCCTGAGAAACTTCTTGTGTTTCAACTCATACCACTGAGAAGACCTTGGCCCCTTCTTCCCTACATTCACTCTTCAGGTATTTAGACCTGATTTTATTAATCATAAACCCTTCCAGCTTTCTCTAGAGAAAACAGGTCCAACTCACTCAATCTCTCCTCATACAAGAGATGTTCAGATCTCTTAATCATCTTTGTTGCCCTCTGCTGGGACCCTCTCTGGAAGCTCCATGTCTCTCTCCATGGGGAGCCCAGAACCACACTCAGTACTCCAGGTGCAGCCTCATCAGAGCTGAGGAGAGGGGCAGGATCCCCTCCCTCCACCTGTGGGCAAAACTCCTTCTGGTGTGGGCTAGGATCCCATTGTCCTTTTTGGCCAAGAGGGTACACTGCTGGCTCATGGTTAACTTGCTGTCAAACAGGACTCTCAGATCCCTTTCTGTGCAGCTGCTCTCCAGCAGGTCAATCCCTAATCTATACTGATGCCTGGGGTTATTGCTCCCCAGATTGCACAACCCTGCATTTGTCCTTATTGAATCTCAGGAGGCTCCTCTCTGCCCAACTCTCCAGCCTGTCCAGGTCCCTCTGGATGGCAGCACAGTCTTCAGGAGTTTCAGCCACTCCACTTAGCTTGGTATTGTCTGCAAACTTGCTCAGGGTGCACTCTGTGCCCTTGTCCAAGTAACTGATGAACAAGTTGAGCAGCACTGGGCCCAAGACTAACCCCTGGGGGACACCACTAGCCACAGGCCTCCAACTAAAATCTAGCCCATTTATCAGTACCCTATGAGCTCTGCCAGGAAGTCCTCAATCCACCTCGCTTTCCACCTGTCCAGTCCGCATGTTCCTATGAACCACAGGATATGGTGTCGAAAGCCTTGCTGAAGTCAATGTAGACAACATCCACAGCTCTCCCCTTGTCCATCCAACCAGTCATCCCATCATAGTAGGCTATGAGGTTTGTCAGACATGACGTCCACTTGGTGAATCCGTACTGACTCCTCCTGATCACCTTCTTTTCCTTCACACGCCTAGAGATGCTCTCTAGGATGAGCTGCTGCAGCTCGTCCTAGGTGCTCTTCAGCTCCTTGAAGAAATCAAAGTCAGCTTGAAGTACAGAGTTGCAATCTTACTTTTTCCCTTGCTTTCTCCACGCAGGGTCATGAATTTTAATATCTCATGGTCACTGGTAGTAGTAAGTACATAGTGTTTGGATTTCAGACGGGTAATTTTAGTAGTAGTGGGAAAATTGATTTATTGTGTTGACTGTTTTGGGTAAATTAAAAGTTTTGAGTTCAGAGAATACCTGTAATATCTCTTACATGAAATTCATGAAAACAACTAGAATGTGCATTGCTAGAGAAAAGTAACACTTGTATGAAATGGCTTTTCAATATGAATACCATAAAGGATTTTTAAAAAGACAAAAATAATTAGGAGAATTATGAAAAAGACAATGTTTCACAGGTCAAATATTTTAAATACTCAATGTCTTAGAAAACTGGTCTTGGAAATAGGAATTAATATATCAACAATTTTTTACACATCTTCTTTCCCCATTGTTCTTCAGATTTATGATGAAGAGAAGATAGAAAAGGATTTTTCTCAGAATCAAGAAAGCAAGGATGAACTAGAAATAGATAGTTTTTAACTAATCTCATTCTGAGGTTTTTTTTTGTTTGTTTATTTGCTTATTTTTTTCCGGGTAGTATTATGTTATCTGATGCAGATTAAAAGATCACAATACAAATTACAGTATCTAATTTAGAAAGAAAATTCTAGTGTCTCATTGTGACAGAATTCAGACAACTAGATAAAATCTATCCTAAGATAAGTGGATGAATTAGCACTTGCATTTGAATTGCAAATCTAGTTGACACCATTTTAAATTAATCTGTAAATCTGGGAGTGGTAAATTTAGGTAACAACAAATATAATATCAGGATAAAAAGCAATGGAGAAAGAGCATGATCTAGGAAGCTAGTTTGATTGTAACGTCACACAAAGCATTAGAGCAGGTTATAAACAAAGACCAATCAGAGACATGGAGGTGAAAGGAATTTCTGTTCCAGCACAGTTTTATCTCTGGCATATGATGTCAGACTATTTTAATATTCTTTTATATTACTGATTTCTTAGAAAGGCTAATAAATAAAGCTAATATACTCAGATTTAAGCTTAGGACTTGGTAAGTGCTTCCTTTTCTCAAAGGAAAATTAGTATTGAATATAGTGATGTCAGATACTGCCACAAGATGCAGAAGAAGCTTTTTAAGGAAGTGAAGCTAGCCATGATTATACTCAAACAGCTATTCTCTTAAACACAGAGAGCTTGGTGGAAATCAACCTTGAGACTGACCATATGTAGTATGTTTCTTAATGACATGGAAACAAAACTATATGTAGTCCTGAAAGATTTCTGGATTAAAGGTCTGTGAGACTGAATCAAGAGGATCTGAACAGCCTAAGAAGTGGAATGAAATCTAATAGTGCAAAGTTCAGGAACATGTACTTAAAGTATACCAAGAATTTTTCTTCAACAAAAGAGAATTTGTCAATCTGATGTGAAATACAAAAAAAACCTGAGTGTGTTTTTGGAATTTGGGCATGAGCTGACAGAGTGATGTTATAAAATACGTGTAATGCTATTGTAGATGTTGAGTGAAGAACCATTTGTAGAGAAAGGAGAATGCAAATATCCCTACAGCAAGGCCTCATAATGAATATCATATACCTTTCTGATCACATCTATATAGGGATGATTAATTTTAATTGGTCAGATTCAAAGAAGCGATACAATTAAAGGGAAGGAGTGTTTACCTTGGAAAAAGAAATTAAAGACAGCTCTGTTTGTTTAGCTTAACCAGTAAAGGTTAAGAGGATTTATCACAACTTTTTATAGCCATATTGAACATTATCAAGGAAGGGAAAATCATTTAATTTTAGGAATATTAGCATATGATAAAAGGCTATAAAGGAGTTTAGACTGGATATTATAAAATACTTTAGATCATCTGAGGATATTCTGAAATAACACTCAATCTCATTGTGAGGCAAAGAATCAAAAATACTTCGAAGTGCAGTTTCCTATGGTTGTAAAGATTTGTGCAAAGAAATTCCTGGATAAAAGAATAATGATTCTTTTAAGCAGCTTGAGCAGTTTGCAAAGATGCATTTTTTATTTTTTTTTCCTTCAAGACACATGTATCTTACTGGATTATATGTAGATAACTGTACCCAGATGGTTTGTTGTACTCAGCAGTCAGGATTAAATCAATCGTTCAGTCTGGGGTCAAAATGTTTCTTTTTCCAAGATAAGATAGTGAAATACCAATAGATTTTTTTGTTCATTATAAAGTGTGGATAAATGTCTTTCTAAAGGACTATTAAGAACTGTATTTCATAAATAGCTTAGTGGACCCAAGTCAGTAAAAGCCTTGAATTCTTCCTGTAGTTCATTAGATGTAAAGATTTTTGGTCTCATGCTGTCTGTTCTGGGGTTCTAAGAGTTTGGGGGACTTTTGCACATATTCTGTGGGATCTTCACACATTTAGGATTTAAGGTCATAGAATCATAGAATCACAGAATACTTAAGGTTGGAAGGGACCGCTGGAGGTCATCTATTCCAACCCGCTGCACACTGAAAAAGCTGAGAAAGGAAGGCTGTCTAGAATACTAAAAAGCTTCTCTGGTTGAGCTGCATATCTGAATTTCATCTTACTTTCTCCCATCTGATAAAATTTATGCTTATTCATTAGTTTCAGACAAAGGGCACAGAGTTCAAAGTTTTGACATTCCTAAGAGTATTATGAAAATCAGGAGGCAGAAGATAAATATCCAAATTAGTCTCTAGTTACGAAAAGTCATTTTAACTTAACGCCTTACCTCTTTGATGAGGCAGCAGCCATCTGCCAATATACTTTCTTATCAAAGTATTTACCAATATCAACATAAATTTATTGATGTAGATTGCTTATTTTTTTCCTGTAAGCAAAGGCATTCCTCTGAATAAATCATGATTACCACTTGACCAAGTGACAAGCTGTGTTGGCACGAGACATAGAGGGAAAAGAGACTTCAGAAAAGTAAGGTAGCTGAGAGGAGGAGAGTGTCAAGGGTGAAGGATAAATTTCCCTCAAGTGTACACTTACCTTTCATTGATACTTGGGTCATTTGTGACAGAAAGTTCTAGAAGAATATTTCGAATTGTGAAGAAAGAAAGCGCCTTTTACTATTTGGTTCTTTTCATGTTCAACATATTCATATTCTCACAAACATTGCCTGTCAATAAACAGAACTGCTTCAAATACTGTATCAAAATAAATTTATTGTATATAGGCTGTAGAAGGATTTGACATAAAGTCATCTTCAGCCTGCAGAGTACCCTGCTGGCACAATCTAATTATTTTTTGTTCAATATGTTTAAGGATATTGCTTGTCCAAAAGGGAAGTAAATCATCATTACAAAATAAATAAGGGATTTTAATAATGTGGTTACAAGGTTCTACAATAAGTAAAACTGAATAGCTATAGGCAAAGAACTGTGTTTTTAGGGGAGATATATTGCACAGAGACTCACGGACAAAATTTAAAAAAAAAAGTAATCATTTTGATTTTATTTATGAGGTACCATGAGTAAGACTTAAGTGGGAATCAGGCCTATTTAAAAAGGATGGCCAATTACTGTCCAGATGGTGGCAGGAGTCTCTGCTACATCTTCAACTGGTCTTCTTGAGATTCCCTGAACTGCATTTTGCAGTTACTGCCTCTTGCAATTACTACGGCCAGTGGTCCTGTGTGTCAGCTATAGTACATGCATGATCTACTTTTATTGACTATGCTCAACTATGTGGAAAACATCTATGTACAAAGACTGTCTTACATGTCTCTTTCTGCAGTAACAGTTTCAACTACGTATTAAAACTAACTATGTGCAGTTTGGTCAGTTATTTTCTCTGCAGCAGGAACTGCCTTGGGGAGTCCCGGAGACTCCCTGCTTTTCTTGAACAAGGTGTTTATCAACTATCTAAGCCGACAAGGAGTTTTAAAAATTGATTGAAGCAGAGCAGCAGATGCTGGGGGGATTTTTGTCTTGCATATGGGGTCCTGTCAAGAGCTTTTGTCTGGGTGAGATACAAAACTGACCAGGGATTTGGACCTTGTTGTGACTGCCCAGGAGTTCGGGCAATTGTTGCTCTGTCCACGGTGTCACCAGTGCAAAGACTGCCTGGAGTTTGCCTAGGATTGTGTGGAATTGGTGACTAAATGCCATGAACGCACAGACAGGCATGGTTCTTATGTGCAGCTACAGCACACTTTTAAGTACAGGGCAATCCCCTTCTCTCATTCCAACTATACAGAGCCAAAATCCCATGTATGTATGCATGTCTATGTATACATATACATAATTTGCTACATATATTTATTAAAGATGTCATGTGAATGTTTGATGTTTCAGACAACTATTCATCTCTCATGCAGACAGAAAGATTAAAACAGGTGTTTTCATGTTCACATATTGGTGTAAGATTCAGTTTATTTGGATTCTGTTCCTTTTGCTCAAAATTACTTGCCAGGGAATCATTCAGTTGTCTGTCCGTCTTTTGTCTTACCTCCATGTGTGTGACATGACAGCACTGTTAGTAAATACTTACCACAACTATTAATATGCAGATATAGAAATGTTACTTTGGTGGCCAGATGATTTTTTAGTCATTTAACAAACTGGTAAATAGAGAATACCCAAAAAATTCTGTCCAAATATATATAGATACACACTTGCCATCCTAAATTTGCTCTGGTCATACTGTGCATCTGATCATGTAAAAATAAAAAACTTACCCACTCCTTCTAAGTCATTGAGATGGCTCCCCAGAATTTTTATTTCTCTTTAGTCTGTTCAAGTACAAAAGGACACATTCCACATTTACTTACTCTAGAGTATTTCACTAAACTTAAATTTATTTATCTGAGATTTAAATTCTCAGAAGAAGAAAAAAGAAAAAGATAAAAATGCCCTTTTAACACTTACAGAGTGACACTTACAGTTCTGATTTGCAGAAACATTACATTTACACCTAGCAGCCATGAAAAGAATTTAGCTTTTCATTTTAAAATCAGACTCAAGGATGCTCACTTTTATATCCCAATTTACTATATAGTGTGATTACATCTGTATGTTTTATGCATACATCTATATATTTTATGCATATACTTTTGTACAGGATGATAGTATCATTCTTGCCTTGTTCTATAAACATAAGTCCATATTTATTCATGATATTCCTCAACTAATATTTTCAAACCTGATAGAGATATTAAAGTTTTGTTATATTTTGTAGCCACTTACATCTGGTTAGAAACCAGTTTTAATGAAAGAAAGTAAGTCTGATCTGTAGTGCAGTGATAGCAAGATTTATGATATTAAGGCCCTCAATCCTACAATTCATTACAATGAGGTGATCTCTAAATGTGGAGAAAAGTGTTTTTATTTCTTTCAAATGCTGAGAATGATTTTTTTTCTAAAAATCAAAGATAGTCTTGTATAAACCTATCAGAAGCTAGCTTTGTACTTGATTATCAATATCAATATCAATATATGTGGCTAATAATGCTTTTCTGCTTCTTATTTAGAATATTTTCCACATACTTGAAAAAATATTTGAGATAAATATTTTCATTTCATATTAAAATATTCAGAGCATTATTTTTGTGAATAATTAAACAGATTACTAAAATGTAATCCTCTTATCACTAATAATAAATTTCCCGTTTGTGCATCATTGGTAATTTACATCTGTCAGCATAAATAATGAAATAGATGCAAATAATTTAATTTATTCTCATTTATTCTCACATAAAACTTGCTGTGACACCTCTCCTTGAAAACAAACATGAATATCACAGCTATTAAAAGGTGAGGCCTACCTGACATTGAACAGGCATATACAAACAACTTTATAATTTCATTCTGTAAATTGTTATACAATTAGAGAGATAAGGGGAAAAAAAGGAAGTTGATAAAAACTCTGTTTTCCAAACTCATTTCTAAGAATATACAAACACTAGAAGAGCTTTTCTGCCACAAACTTCAATTAAATTATTTATCTGTGCTTGCAGGATGAGTTGGAAATGGTCCATATTCTATATGCTCCTGCTCAAAATTTTCTCTCTTATTTCTCTCACTGCTTTTTTCAATTTTCAAAGTTAATTTATAAATGTTTTCATTCTGATGCTATAAAATCTAACCTTTCTTTTTTCTGACTACCAGAGGTTAGCGTCTTATTTTTACAGAAACACCATCTCCAAAACTATGTAGAACTAAGTATATAGAGAGACTATTTATGGAAAACTCTTTCTGAAAATAATGTAGGATTGCCCTACTTTAAATCTTTATAGTTGCAGAAATCTAATCATATCTCACTACTGCCTATTAACCTTTACAGGAAAAAGGTTAACAGCTACAGAGCTGTTTCATAGGAAGTTGAAGTAATGCAGACTCATGCCTCTGTATATACACTGGAGCTTGCTCAGGAAAAGGCTGATATTAGTGATTTCCAGCAGTGTCCAAATGAAAAAAATTCTACAAGGATTTTACAGGTTTAGGTTGTAGTTTTTTGGAGGTAGATTTTTAGATTTTTCCTTTTCCAGTCCTCCTAGAAACAGGCTAAGTATCTTTCTCCAGTATTATAAAAATAACTTGTACAGTAACTTCTCCAGTACTATAAAAAATAACTTCATGTAATAGCGGATATATAGTTTAATAGCATGGATAGATCTAGTCTGCAGATTCCCAAAATTCAAATCTTGTTACGTGATAACGAATGGCAGAATGTTTTCTTTAAGAAGTTCCCCCTCAACCAGGGTTAAATGTATAGCACAGAAGTGCACGCTAAAAAGCCATTGAAGGAAATGAAACATCTCAGTGTGCTCACTGGACATCAGTGGCTTTGTGCACAGCAGGTAAGGTAAAGACCATGACGGATGTAAAACTTTTGGCTTGAATAAATTTCTGATATTTCACAGCTGTTAAAAAATGGAAACAACAATGTGTAAAGAAACTTAGTGAGTAGTAGTTCGTGATCACCAGTAATTAGATAACCTGGAAGATGGAAAGGAAAAATGACTGTATGACAGGAACAAGTTGCAACAATAACAGTGTGAAAGAGAGGTTAGATTGCTAAATTCTCTTGGGCAAAATTCCCAGGATAGTAACAGAGCTAAAAAAAAAAAAAAAAAAAAACAGAGAGCAAACAAGTCCTTCTATGAAATACTAAGAAAAGGACTGGACACAACTCTTCCTAGAACCTGTAGAACTCATCTGTCAAAGAAATTCTAAGATCAGGGAAGGGCAGGAAAAGAAATGTATTTCCCAGATTAATGACACTTAGTTTGAAAACAGTATTGAATTGTTTGAAAAATAGCATCTATTTTCTTACTTTTCTTCTATTTTTTTTATGGGAAGTAAGATATTTTATAGAAAAAAAAAGGTCTGAAAAAGGTATTGAATGACAAACAAAGCACTGAGACAAATAGTTGTTGAAATTTTTTCAGTCTCTATAACTTTATTGTCATATTGTTCATCTCTTCCACTCTCCACTTCAATCTCTGCTCTCCTGAGTGATATTTATATTGTCCTGGGAATGCTTAGTGCAATAAGCTGACAGACATTTGAAGTGAATACAATACTATATCCCTCGTGATTATTTTTTAAAAATTATTTTAAGAGTCAATCGAATGTTACAGATCCTTAGTCAGTAAACATTTAGAAATGCAAATGTTAAAGGTTTACATTTTACTACGTCACAAAACAGGAATTTGAATGAAGCAAAGTGAATGAAGGAACATATCTTTGCTCTAAAGCTCAGATATTTATAGTTTAATTAAATTCTTTGTAGTATAATCAAAATATCCACCTAATGTTCGTTCTCTAGTATCCACCTCCTTCTTTTTCATGTTACACTCACTTCTCCACTGACCTTATCAGCCTTGTAATTTTTGACTTCACTCTTAGTAAGAGGAAAAAGATATTACAGTGTATTGCCAGCACCATGAATCCTTTATCAGCTGATGTTGGTATCAATTTCCTACTTGATGGATCGTATCCGATTAAATTTATTTTTTTAACAATATAATTTTATAGCTTGCTCTTTTTTCAAAAATCTACAACGCCTGATTATATGTAAATCTACTATATATATAGTATTTTTCATATTTTGAAAATGAATTCCTTGTTCTAGCTATTGTACCTAAAACCAGTTTTGCCCAGCTCCAGGTCTTCATTCCTTTAACGTTCAATAATTGGGCATTGGCGTTTCCTTCATGACTCTAGAGTGATCTTGTGTCCCAGCTTTCAAGGCCTTTGCTAACACATCACATCTGAATTCCTCTATGCTAGGTAATAAATACTTCATTCATAAATTCTTTTTACTGCTGTAGAAAGAAATTATGGTTATAGCATATATTTATACAAAGCTATCTTCACAATTTCCTGTTGGATTTCTTCCAGTCTGTTAATCTCATTGTTTTACTAAGGATTCAAAAGAGGACACAGTATTCCACATGTAACATCACAAGTGTCAGTGGGAGGGATATAATCATTTCCCCAACCAGTGGTTAAACTATTGTTAGTACAGCCCACTAAGGAGTTAGTTGACCACCACAAAAGTGCATTTCTAAATTCAGTCAATTCACAGGAGAAACAACACACACAAAACTGTCAACATAAAGAAGAGTGCAAGGAAATACGGAGGTGGAAAGAAGAAAAGTAAGAAATATCTGCAAGAAAAAGAGTCTCATTTAATGGTTTCTGTATGTTAAGTTCCTCACATTTTTTTCCACTACAGGCGTAATCTAAATAACTCTTTAGTAGTATCAGTTACATATCAGTAATGGAATGTTTGTAAAATTATTATGCATATGTGAACCACTTACTAAATCCTTTTCTCTCTTTGTGGTATTTGTATATGCAGAAAGTGACCTCTTATTTCACGTCCCTTATTCTAAACTTTTTTTTTTTAAAATTTACAAAATTATTCTGAATCAGCTTTAACAACCTTTTTTTAAGAAGCTGTGAAAAATAGCAGGAAAGACAGATAAATTTCAGATTATTTTGTACCATCCATCTATTGTCCGACATGTTTCAAGTAATCTAATATTATAATGAGGTACAATCATTTTGGGATCTTTATGTAATTCTGTTCTTAAATATTGTGTCTCCTATAAATACCTAGATGACATACCTACATGGATTTTTCTACAAAACATTTTTTAGAAAATGTCTGTAGAGATGATCATATTATAATTATCATTAATATTTATGGCTTTTCATTAAAAGCTAATGCCATTCATCTGTAGAAAGTAGACTTTTTACAAGATAATAAGCCTAGTTTTTAGTAACCCCAGTTTTTAATAACTCCAGACATCAGTACAGGCTGGGGACTGACCTAGAGGAGCAGCCTCGCAGAGAGGGACCTGGGTGTTGTGGTGGATGGCAAGTTGACGACGAGGCAGCAGTGTGCCCTGGTGGCCAAGAAGGCCAATGGGATCCTGAGGTGTTTTAAGAAGAGCATCTCCAGCAGATCGAGAGAGGTGATACACAGCCCTGGTGAGGCCACATCTGGAGCACTGTGTCCAGTTCTGGGCTCCCCAGTACAAGAGGGATGTGGAGCTGCTGGAGAGAGTCTAACGCAGGGCTACCAGGATGATCAGGGGCCTGGAATATCTGCCCTGTCAGGAAAAGCTGAGAGAGCTGGGCCTGTTCAGCCTGGAGAAGAGAAGGCTGAGGAGAGACCTGATTAATGTCTATAAATACCTCAAGGGAGCTAGTGAGGAGAAGGGGGCTGGCCCCTTTTCAGTAGTGGACAGCAATAGGACTAGAGGAAATGGCTACAAACAGAAGAATCAGAAGTTCCACAGGAACTTAAAGAAACATTTCTTAACAGTGAGGGTGACAGAGCACTGGAACAGGCTGCCCAGAGAGGTTGTGGAGTTTCCTTCTTTGGAGATCTTTACAACTCGCTTGAATGCAGCCCTGTGTCAGGTGCTCTAGGTGATCCTGCATGTGCAGTGGAGTTGGACTCCATGACCTCTGAGGTCCCTTCCAACCTTAAGCATTCTATGTTTCTATGACTCTAAGATATCCTTTTCCTTTAGCAATTTTGCTTATTTGCCAGAACATTTAATATCATCGCCACTCCAACCCTAGAATCCATAATATTAAAATGAAACAAGAGGTTGTCAAGTTATCATGGCCTAAATTGCAGATCTAAAAAGATTTTGTTCAATTTTGCTCAATATTGTTTATTTTTAAAAGCATCAAATTCCAAAAAATCATTCAATCTAGCTTGTTCACTTGAAAAGAAAAAAACAAGTGCTATTCTCAGAACTGAGACTATTCAATGCAATTTTGGTCATGCTCAAAACTCCCATTAACATTATTAAACATGGCATATAGAAGAAAAGCAACAGCCTTCTCTGTTCTAAAGTACCATTGAATTCACAGTCTTGATTCTCAACAAACCTCTACCATAAGACTGGGATATATCTGAAAACCACAGCTGTCTCACACAGCTATTCCTTTTGTATATCTTCTGGAGGTGGCTTTCTCATTTAGATACTTCATCCCATTATTTAGTAAATACTAAAACACTGGGGTGGAGAACCCTTCACTTACCATGACATGAGAAAGGAGCATGAATGACTAGACTAGACTGAACACTTTACTTTTTATATAGGAGTAAACCACATGGTCAATGTTTTTTAGATTTGATTTCCTATATTAAAAAGAAATCAAGATAGTAATGTAAAAAAAATCCAAGAATATGAATACAGGTAATCTGAACTATTAATTTTAGATGAAAAATAATGACAAGTTGTCAGTAATGTAGTAATATATTTATACTCTGTATTACTAGCATGATTTTGGACTTGAAAATGTCTATCTCATTCTGGCTTCTTTGAGTGAGTAATGAGAAGTTTTATTTGGGTTGTTTTTATTTTTTTTATAGATAGTGATGCTCCCTTTTGTATTCTGTGATACTCAACTTAAATATAAATTTGCTTGCTAAAGCACTCAACAGGAATGAATCAACTCTTTCAGCAGAGAAAAAAGACTAGCCTTCATGTATTGACAAATTTTAAGTATATGTGATTGTTCACAAACAAGTTTATGGATAAAATGAAGGCAGAACCAGAAGGCAAACAAAAACACTGACATCTTCCTTCCACCAAAATTTTGTTTATTTGTATTTGTATCTCACAAAAAAGCAATTTTCCTGGAAAATTGGGCTGTGGGAATGGGGCATCACTGCGAGTATTTAAACTGATCACACTAATTCTATTGTCCTTTATAATTCTTTTCTTTTATAATTGAATTATCTTATGAACTATCCTGGAAATCACCATTTACATCTATGAGGCTACTTTATCACCTCAGTCCTACTAAGTAAACATAAAAAAAGCATGGAAGTTTAGGAAAAAAAAATATTACAAATAAAGGAAATGCTGTGATGGAAATTATTATATAAAGGATATGATCTTGTCATTTGGGTTTGTTAAAAGCACTTTTGGCTATATTTGCTGTTTCTGTTATGAATTGTGTGAAACACTGGGGGAGATCTTATAGAGCCAGATTTTCAAAGATATCAAAATGCCTAAAGATGCTACATGTTACTATGTAGTTAGCATAAGCAATGATATTCAAGGAAATCAGTATCAGTAGGAGCTAGAGCTAAACAAGAAAATTAGAACTTCTATATTTTAGGAGAATCTTTCTCCCCCTTTCCACCCCATCAATGAAAAATGTCTTGGTTTTATTGCAAAGTGAAATGAAAACAAATTTTGAACTACTGTGAAATGACATTCTTTTTATCTTGTATGCTCTAATTATTCATTTAGCAATATTTGCAGTCTGAAAATGCTTTGCAAGCAGTTACACAGAGTGGTAGATGAAATGCCAGAGTTCCTCAGTGTGTAGTCACCACTGATATATTTGACCTTTAGCAGAGTTTTATTTTTGGTATTTTAGTCATTTTTTCCATAATAAGTTACAAAGATGTGCTATATCTGTTTGAAATCTGTATTGCTCTAATTGAATAACTGGCTTCTGAAGTAGCATAACGTTATTTAACTAATATTCAGTTAATTTGTAGCTAAAATTATTGGCCAAAACTCATTACCAGCTAGTGATTCTTAGATAGCTTTCTTTTTTGATACAAAGCTGAATGACCTGAAATGAACATTTTTGTTCAGGCAACAGATTTTTGAGAACCTACATCCTCCTTTGAATCATATCTGACTTCTTCTATACTTGGCCTTCTTTTCACATTCATTAAAAAGATCTGAAAAGAGAGAATTTTTTTTTTCAATCTATATTGAAAAAAACTTCAACATATTCAGTTACTTATAAATAGAAGTTACCAAAATGAAAGTTTGGAAGTAGTAATTGAAAACTGGACTAAGATATGCTTCAAAGAGGCAGAAACCATGATAGAAATAAATAAAAAAATAAACAGAATTATGAAGTTTTTATTATCTTTTAGGGCAGCTTCTAATCTGCATCTAAACATGTATTTTTGCTCTGCATTTCCTTCAAATTCTGAAAGGAATCTCTGGAGCAAAAATGCAAACAGATTTGAATTATCAACTTTATTTCTGAGAAGTCTATGAATAATATCCTTATGTTCATGGTTCAAACCATGATTTTCATGCTTGTAAACTTTGAATCTGTATGAATAAAAGATTTTCAACCTGGCCCTTTTAGAAGTTAATGAACATAAGAGCAATGCACACCATCAGAATACAATGTTTAGCATGCATTTGCTACATGAAAGCAAGCAGTATATATTATTATAAAAAGGGCATCTGACTGAAACTAAATGTTTATAAATGAACTTGCTTTATATATACAAATAGACTTATTTATGTCTCAGTGGCATAGTTTCTACTTGCAGAATATCATCAAGAAAAACTGGAAGAAAAGAGAAGAACAAGGTAAATAACAAGAGAAAGTAAAAACATTTCAACTGTTTTGTACCTGCTCTAATTGATAGTATTTTTAAACATATCAGTCCCACTAAATTACTTGCATATTGCTTATCAGTTACTAACTCTGAGTAATTATTTTTCTTTATAATTCAGAACTCACCCTTAAACCTTATGAAAGTGATTTAAGGTGTTTCAGTGTGTATTGGGATTCTCTGTTCAACCTGTTCATACTTGCTGATTCATCTAATATAAGCTGTAAATGCAATACTAATTATTTAAGAAATATAAACTTAGTACTTTGTAGCCAGAATCTGCTAAATGTTCTACTCCTCTTAGAATATAACGATTTTATGGGATATCTGAATACCACAGATCTGAATACCGCCAGAGGGAATCTTATCAGTGGGTACCCAGGTGGATATTCAGATACTCCAGATACCCTAATTGAAGGGCAAGACACAGGATAGCACATTGAGCAATCTCTTCATTGCATACTAGCTTTTCAAATTCAAAATAAGATCATACTTGATGTTACTAGCAACAGCCATAAATCTGAGAAGGTTAATATGTCTTCTTCATCCATAATGAATGATGAATCAATTCTCACACAGCCAGCAGTGTGTACATCCTGTACCTTGATCTAATGCCATATGACATAACATCAAGGAAATATGAAGGCTGTCCTAAAACTGACTATTTACTTTCTCCAGAACTTCTGAAATGGAGAACTTGAGAAAGCTGCTGAAGAGATGTTCACAGAAGGACCTGACAATGAAGAATAAATTTTTATTTATTTGCTTATTGCTTACTCATTTTTTTCTTGGGAAAATTATGGCACTGTTTTTTTCTATAAAGGAAGGCTTCAAAATGGTTAATCCAAGTCTGAAAGATTCATGCTGTAAAGTATCTATTGCCCTTAACTTCTCCTGTAGCTACTTCTCTAAATATTTAGAAAATATCTGTCCTCATCCTAAATGTCACACTGTATTCACTTATATCTTTCCCAAAAGCAGTATACTTTGTTTTTTGATAACATATATTCATTTATAGTATGTCCTTGGTATATTAAAGATCAGATTATAGACATCTCTCAGATCTTTGAGCATTTTGGTTAAATAAGGTGTTAATATGTATGTTAGTGTCTGACTTTAGTGTATTTGTCCTATTTTATGCCCAGATTTTTCTAAATCCTATTTGATAAGGACCTTACATTCAAATGTGCATTGAAAACAACAGGGTGACAACTTGAGAAATCTGAAAATATTTTATCCAGACTTCAGTGTAATTTCTTTTTTTTCAGTTTGACCTATTTGTTGTATACATTTACCTGTTCCCCACCAAAGGTCTATTTGGGGAATTACTACTATAATCAGATTTAATATTCCCCTCTGTAATTTCTCGACAGAATATTGTACATTGGACAGACACTACAAATAGAAAATCAAAGTTTCTTCTCATTAATTCCTAGTCTTATTTCGCAATATCCTACTAGATGTTGTGCTATGAACCCTACTTCAACTATAGTAAGTGAATTGATGCTTCTCTCTCCATAGCCAGTATGCTACTTGAACTGCTGAGACATCTGTTTGCCTCACAATTTGGCTAAATCTTTAATTAATAAAGATGCTAAACACCCTCATGTGTTTACCACCATGTTTCCAACTGCAAATCTGACCTCTGGGAGTGCTGGAGCAGCAGCCTAGCTAGATTGAGACTCTATTTATCCAGAATGACTGCAGTTGATTTAAAATTGATTTAAAGTTGAGTTCGTAACCCCAGCTTGGAATTAATTTCAACATAGTGTTTTAGCATTTGTTTAATTAAACTAGTTGATTTCTCAGCCTCTTTCGTGTACTCTGTCACTAGGAACAAAGGTATGAACTTTTTGTGCAGATAAAGAGTTGGCTGAAGGTGGTTTTGCACAATGATATGCATGTTCTGCAGCCTCTACAGGCTGTAAAGAACGGAACAACTTTCAATGCTAGTTTTATAGGGTGAAGCCTCCTTGATCACACTACGCAAACAAATGAGACTTTGACTAAATCTGCCCAATTCTAACTGGCTAGATTAACGTGGTCTGAACTAGAAAGCAGATCAATAAGTGAATGAGCTCTGCACTACCTTAAGCTTTTGAGACATAAAACCTCAAGTGACAATGAGTGTCAGTAAGTGACAGAAAACTTGGTGGCAATCATTAACTGGCTTTAAATATTAAGAAAGCCAAAGCCTAGGGCCACAGGATCAGTGGGGCCAGTTGTGGCTTATGTCAACAATATTTTATCAAACACAATCTCATGTCTCTTGCACTATAGCAGCAGCTGAGCCTGAGGCAAAAATACCAGGAACACATCTTCATCCGGGACTTGAAACACTGACCAGTTGGGAGAAACAGTCCTGCACCTCTAGGTCCATGGCATGATCTCAAGTAGACTGGAAGGGCTGTGCCTTAATTTTTGTTTGCTACAGAATAGAAATCTTAAAACAAACATCATTGTTCACCTGTTATGCCTATCTTGCTTAGCAAAAATAATTTAGATTAAAGGTCATTTACATTATAGGTCAATGACTGATATGATCTGTTCTTGCAGCCCCCTGACCCAAATACTGTGATTATGGGAATTGCTTTTAAGAGGCAGAAGGAAACGAAACAAAAATGTTTCTATCAATTGCATTGTGAAATAAAAACTGTCAAAATAATATAAACAAGAATGCATTACATGAAATTTTACACCAGAATGTTGCATCTGTTATGGTAAAAGCACACAGACTCTCAGCTCTGTGGAGAGAACCTGGGAGTCCTGATGAACAGCAAGTTAACCATGAGTCAGCACTGTGTTCTTGTGGCCAAGAATGCCAATGGGATCCTGGCCTCCATTAGAAGGAGTGTTGCCAGCAGATCGAGGTGATCCTCCTCTTCTACTCGGCTCTGGTGAGGCAACATCTGGAGCGCTGTGTCTAGCGCTGCTGGGCTCTCCAGGACAAGAGGTGCATGGAGCTACTGGAGAGAGTCCATCATGGGGCTAAAAATATGATTAGAGGACTGGAGTATCTCTCCTATGAGGAGAGGTGGAGGGATCCGGGCTTATTTAGCCTGGAGAAGAGATGATTGAGAGAAGATCTTTTCAGTGTATATAAATATTTGAAGGGAGGCTATCAAGTGGATGTGGTCGTATTCTTTTCAGTAGTAGACAATGACAGGACAAGAAGAAACAAGCAAAACGGAAGCAGAAGAAGTTCTGTTTGAACGGAGGAAAATCTTCTTTACTGTGAGGGTGATAGAGCCCTGGAACAGGCTGCCCAGGGAGGCTGTGGAATCTCCTTTTCTAGAGATATTCAAATCCCACCTGGATGTGATCCTATACAATGTGCCCTAGGTGTTCATGCTTTAGCATGGGGGGTTGGACTAGATGATCTCTAGAGGTCCCTTCCAACCTTAACCCTTCAGTGATTTTTGTGACTACTAAAACAGAATTGCAAACTACAGTTATCATTGCTTATGTGAATATTTCACTTTAATCAAAGATGAACAGTTTTTTTTTTCTTTTTCATTGTCTTTAAAAGTAGTGTTTATTGCAGGAAAAAAAAACATATTTTTCCACTTCTCCAAAGATTTCACTTCTTTCTTGGGGCATATGAATAATCTCAGCTGGAGTTTATTGGCTTACTAATAACTTTTTTTTCTACCTGTTCTGCAAATCTGCACATTTAAGTTGGCCTTTTTTTTTTTTTTTTTTTTTAACTAAGTTAGGAGCTTAGCCTGTGGGTAAAGAAAATAATTACTTTTTGTCAAATTACTGCAAAACTATAGCTCTGAGTTTATGAAACAGACTTCATTAGAAGTGCCTGCCTTCAATTTTTGCCATTACTTTAGCTGCCCTGAGAGACCTTGAAAAATGAAACTTTGCACTAATGGATCCAAAATAATACTTCTAACTGTAGCACAGAACCTTATATGTATTATACTATAAATAAGAACTATTTTCTTTTACATAAGAAAAGTCAGAAGTTTTATAAATGAAGTACATTTGGTGCTTTTTAACTATGATTTTATTTAATGGCAGAAAAAAAAAGAAAATATCCACACATTTCCATCATCAATAACAGTTTCCAAAGGCATACTGCTAAAAAGCTTTTTACATTAAATGTGAAATAATTTTCAACCTATCTAAAAAGGGAAAAGATTTCATCCAATTGCTATAGATCTAAACAACTAGAACATCTGAATGTTTTATTTCTGTCCCTAGTTCTCTCTGTGCTAACAGAAGATGGAAATTGTGGCAGCTAGTATATTAAAAATAAATAAATAAATAATAATAAAAAGCCTTATTGGAATAGATTAGCAATGTTACTTACTAATTTTTATCATATATCATATTCTTACTTGGTTATAAAACAGAGGGCTTTTCAGAGTGATGGAAGATAAAAAATTGAAAATCTTTCAGTGCACAGCCATTCAAACCTTCCTGCTTTCTAATCAAATTTGTCAATCAGCATCATTATTTAAAATTTAGAGCAAATATATGAGTTCATTTCTAGATTGTCTATTTGTGCAGTGTGAAAATAACTTCAAACACATTTTTTTCTGATTACTGCAACAAAATACGTAAATATAAGATCAAGATTTTTAAACTGGGATTATTTGATTACTGGGAACAGAGTCCATTTTCTGATTTTATTTTTACTGCTGATGTAAAAGCATGAATAAAAATAGGATTTTTCTTCTACATCCAAGCTTCTCTGTGGAAAGAATTCATCTGATACCTCTCAAAGGTATGAGCAAAGGCTGAGGGAGCTGGGCCTGTTCAGCCTGGAGAAGAGAAGGCTGAGGGGGGACCTCATCT
>JAUBOD010001059.1:229120-244299 GCA_032353885.1 Nothura maculosa
AGGGGGGTTGGACTAGATGACCTCTAAGGTCCCTTCCAACCTTACACATTCTATGATTCTATGATTCTATGATTCAAAGATAATATGCTGCCATTAGTATGAAGGAACAGCAACAATTTCATTGTCATGTGAAGCTAGCTATTAGGTATTCACTTTCATGTAATTTGATTAGCAGCTGCAAAAGTCAGTATCTTATTACTTTTTGAAGATTTTAACATTTTTATCTATGTTCTATATGCACTTATTTCTCATTTACAACTGAAAAAGTAATAATAATGTCAAGAGACTCTGCATTTCATGTTTATATTGCTTTATCCTTGCCGAATTATCCTGTCACAAGATACTTCTCTCAGACAACTCCAAAGGCATATCTAGTTGAAAATGTAGTTTCTCAGATGTTGAGGTTCAAGTAGAAATGTTGTTAATTCAAATATATCGAAAAGTTTACATTTGAAAGCAGATTTTAATATGATATCTAGATTCCAGCTTTGTGATCTTAGTATCACATAAATATGATGAGGCAAGATTAGCCATAACTGCTAGACATGTGACAGGGAGCACTGTGCCTGAACTGCACAACTTCTTTTGATTTTCACTAAGCTCTGAATGCATGCTTCCCTTGCTGTGAGCTGTGAGATCATCTGTGCTTGAATATATTCATATGTAATTGACAATTATATTATTTTTCTGCATTCTAATGCCTTCTTTTTTCTTCTGCATTCCGCTGCCCATAGGGGAATTCTCCAGTGGAAGACTTGATATCAGTTCATTTACAGGGAAACTCATGTCTTTGTAACCTAGTAGTAGGTATATGTTTAAGTAACCTAGTAGTAGGTATAAGACATGCTGAAGTAAAGATTTGATGCTGCCTCGTAAGAGTTCTTCTAAATATATTTCTAACATTTCTATAATCAATTCTATAATTATAATCCATTTCTAAACTTTCTATAGCTAAACTAAAAGCCCAAAACAAAAATGCCAAGTAATTTTATGAGATGCAGGGCTAAATGAAGCCTAGTATTTTATGGCTAGTGACTAGTGAATCACAGTAATCCCATATAATAACTCTTTTTCTAAGTCTTTTTTCAACATCAATATCTGCAGTACCGCATCATATTCCCTTTTATCATTTACCTCAATGCCTACTAGTTCTTTTTTGTTTTATAAGGACTATCAAACTAGCAGCTTATTGGCAAGAGGGCTGTTAACATTTGGCTAGTTTGTGAGCCTAAAGATCTCATGATCTTTCACCTGCTGGAGATCAAATATTTGCCTTCAGGAAAGCTCTAAGACCTTCCATATCCCTCATTTCAGATTATACATTTTGCAGATCACTTGTGATTTTTTCTCTGTAAAGTTTAATGACTTTACGGAGAAGCTGGTCAACAATTTAAAAAAAAAAGAGATTTAAAAAGATTGTAGAAATGAAACTGCATGATTAGGTAACATGTTTCCATACCAACCGAGCTAAAAAGTGGAAGCTGCAAAATGCTGCATGTTTAAGAAAGCTAAATAGGAGCCCAAAAACTTCCTTTACTGAGATAAATACTATCAGGAAGTTTGCTTGTCTATTAATAATGAAACTTGGGTGCATGAAATTATGGTATGTCAAAAATGCTTCATCCATTAACCCTTAAGCTCTTCATGAAACCAATGAGGAGAAATCCATGTAGTACTTAAAAATAAAGTTGAAACTTACTAGAAGTAGGTGGCTAGCATTCAAAGCAGCTTAAACTGGAGATACTCATCAACTGCAATTTTATCAAATTGATGTTGCAATCAAGCCTCACTAGTATTTATCAAAAGAACTTTCATTGTACTTGCCCTTATTGCCAAGTGCATGCTCATCTGGTAATATAGTGATTTAAGTCAACATTTTTCTAATTTCCTCTGGGGATGGGGGTAAATGCAGATACTGACTCCACTCGAAAGCAGAGGACATGGCACCCAGCCCAGCGAGGGTGAGCACCACATGCCTATGACTGCATTGCCCTGGTCAGCTGGAGCAGAAGCTGGGCTGAGTCTCTTGAGCTGTGACTTAAGTGTGTGTATGTGTGTGTATGCAAAGCTTTCCCTGACACAGCCTGTCCCTCGCAGTCTATTTCGTATATAGAGCTTAGCAGTGTCCCAATGCCTAGTGTTCCTTTTTGCCATATTAAAATATTTGCAGGATATTTAAAAAATTGATTGCCAATGTAAGATGTAAGGGCCTGACGGTTATGGTTTCAGAAGTAAATTACACAGACATACAGATATTCTGTATGTCTGTGTAATTCCAGCAAGTTGCCTTCTGTACTTGTGGTATACTGATGAGACTAGTAGAAATGTTTCAGACTCTTTTTTTGTTTGTTTGTTTTTCTTCCTTTTTTTCTTTCTATACTATGTGGCTTTTCGTATGACTGTGGCTAGAATTTACTTGATTGGTTAGTTGATTGGTTGGTTGTTTATTAAGGAGTGACATAACAGTCAGAACAGGGCATTTCAGGAAAATTTAAGGAATCAAAATTAGGTAGCATAACATACTGTTAGTTAGAATGATTGCCCTATGTGAACAACTGTCTTTCCAGTCAAGGCAAAACATGATGGAGAAATTAAGCATCTGATATTAGCATGAAGACAGGTGGAGTCTAGAGAAACAAAAGGGATTGTTGCACCCCAAGTAGGATATTTCTGAACAGAAATTGCTTGATATGCAGTTCAAACCCTCAGTTTCTGCATTCATGTTTTACAGTACCTGTATGTCTGGATGCTTTTAGGTATGGTGACAAGAATGCCTTCTCCTGATAATATTTCCATGTAGAATTTATGGCAGTGTTAATTATTCCATGTAGTCTCTAAATATGACTCAGAATACTAAAATAACTATATTTATTTGCATTTTTCCTCCCAGCATAGCTCAACAAGACAAGCCGTCATTTTTTAGAGAAAGAATAGAAGGAATCTCCTAACTTTTGTAGCCACAGCTAAAGTTAATTTCCTATCACATGGAGTTTAGAGAGTCCAGTGGAAGGCAACAGAGATAATTAAGGGAATGGAACATCTATCATAGGAGGAGAGACTGAGTTGGGTCTCTTTAGCTTGCAGAAGCCTGAGAGGGGATCTAATTTATATGTACATGAAGTACATGAAGAGGAAATGTAGGGAGGAAGGGGACAAGTTCTTCTCATTGGTGGCCAGTGACAGGACAAGGAGTAATGGGTGTAAGCTGAAACATGGGAAGTTCCATCTCCAGGTGAGGAGGAGCTTCTTTCCTGTGGGGATGACAGAGCCCAGGAACAGGCTGCCCAGGGAGGTTGTGGAGTCTCCTTCTCTGGAGGTCTTCCAACCCACCTGGATGCCACCCTGTGCTACATGTTCTAGGTGCCCCTGCTTGAGCAGGGGGTTGGACTAGATGATCTCTAGAGGTCCTTTCCAACCTCAAGCATTCTGTGATTCTGTGATTACTGCCTATCTTCAGAGAGCCATTCTGGGTTTCTTCCAGAATCAGAGAACTTCTTCACACAGTAGATGTGCATTCTTTTTTTCTGTATTCAAAGCAGAATTTTACATTGAATTCTGTCACTTTTCTCAGCAATTGCCATAATTTGGAATATATATGCTACAATATGAAGGAAACCCAAGCACAAATATAGGATGAAGATTACATTTACAGCACTTCAAAGATTCATGCATATCTAAAACACAGTGAAGTGATATTGAAGATGATGTCACAACCTGGAAAGAAGATATCTTCTCATGTCTTGGTGACTCAAAAATGAATAGCTATGTCAGTGTTGTACATAAAGATTATTTGAGAAGCTATATTGAGAAATAGCTTCTCTGCATTCTTAATTTCTTTTAGTGTTAGGTGTAATGGCAGAAATATCAGAGATACTTCATGAATACAGTTTTACATCACAAACTTTTCTAATTATAATGGAAAGGACTTTTATTATACTTCTCATCTACTGACATAAGACTTATGTTTCTAATGTCTATCTTTCTTGAAGTTTTAAATGAGTAATTTTTTATTGATCTACAATGACATTTAAGATAAAATGTTACTTTCATAAACTGAGGTATTGACCATGTTTACTGTAGCAGCATTTCTGTAAAACAAAGAATGAGCATATTGTGTTTTCAGATAGATGACTTGAGACACTAGGGATAAAAACCTAAATATCTCAAACCATTGTTGTTTTCCAATAGAAAGAATATCTTATTTTGAAATGAAACCATTGCAGTAGTTTCTTACAATTTCTGGGTTTTTTTTTTTTCACTTTGATTTCACTTCAAAATGTCCTTTCTTCATAAGGTATAGCTTTAACACAAAGTTCATTTTGTTAATACAAATCTTAAATATTATAGAACAGTAACATCAGACGTTAGAAATCTGAAAAGATGCATTCATTTCATTATTTATAGAGAGTACTTCAGCAGATTAGCAGCCCAAATGGATTGGAAAAGGGAAGTGGTTTTCAAATAGAAATCGTCTTCACAAAAATACCTTTGAGCATTCTGACTTAAAATCCATTTCTGTGGTCTAGTGGCTCTGACTCAGTGCCATAGTGATGACATTACTACCTATCAGAAAGTGAAAAAAAGATTCCATGACCTATAAATACTTTCACTTACTAAAGACATACAAATATGCCTTCCCCTATATGATTTAGAAAGATTGCATAATATCAGAAAATAAACTAATATTCCACTGATCCCCTAAACTTTAACAAGGAAGAGACTATCAGTAGTTGTAATTGGTTCATCTTTTCTATGCTACTCTTGGTTTAATTGACAGAAATCATGCTATCTCCTAATTCTTTTTTTCCAGATTGAAATTTCTTAGTTTATTTAATCATTTGTTTATTTGGGAACCTTGTTGCACTGTCTTGTATCTCTTATAGTAGTGCTGTTTTTGAGATGAGGGGAAATTCTCACATCTTTTAAGATGTGAGTAAGCCCTATATTCATTTGATTTGAATAAGAATATTATCTTTTACTCCATTCATTTTCTAATATTCCAACATTTAGTGTGCCTTTTTTTTTCATTAGTGATTACATTCCCAATAATGACCTCCTGTAAAGGAAGTATGTTCATCTTTCCTTATGCTGCACATGTTCGAATATTACGGTAAAATAGACAACTCTAGACAATAGGTAAAGTAGACAACTGTATGAAAACAAGACAAATGAACAGGAATATGCATCACGTTTGGAGACCTAGAATGTGGTAATCTGAACTGCCATCAAGGCCTCTTGAAAAAAAAAAAGAAAATTTTTTTATATGCTGGATGTAAAATAAGCTGATAGTATTTCTTTAAATAAGTTTACTTCAAAATTCTTTGTTAGGCTTCCTGCATCATCCCTTATAGCATCTAGAATACTGACAGCTGATCTGTGTGTATTTCTACTTAAAAGTTACATATGTCATATAATCTGGAAGGCAGGTTACATCTCATTATACTATTATTAATTAAAATACTATTATTAAGCAAAGGGCTAAAGACATAGCACTGATGATAAAATGGGCTTTTACAAAATATTGTAAAATAGAAAGTGATCAAAGCAAAATAGTTAAGGAAAAAGTACCTTGTATGTACTGAGACAGTGAGTAAGTTGCTTTAAAAAAAAAAAAAAAAGGCTAATGTCTGATTTGGGGAAAATTAAATTACCAGATAGCTCAGCAGAGAACTGACCCATCTATATCTCAGGCTTGAAAGAATGACGACTAATTGTGTAAATTATGAGAGAGAGTTTGTATGTTTAGTGAGTGTAATGGGGGTTAACCTTTTAAAGCTGTTGTATAAGTTATAAGCTTCTATTAAATCAGTAGAGAAAACATTTGCATAGATTGTGGAGCTGCACAAAATCACCTAGTCCCTAAACTGCTGGTGACTTCACCCTATTTCCACTTTTAAATATTTTTTTAAGTGTCTGAATTAAGAAAATTAACAGAGCATTACTGGTTTGGAGAGCTTAATTGATGCATTAAGGGACCAGTTAGGGTGCATACATACAAAAAGAAACAACCCAAAAGTGGTTATTAACTGAGAGTAATTTGACCCTACCACATGCCCTAGAATTTCTGTATCAATCAAGATGGCTACTAATGATACCAGAGAGATAAATCTGCTTTATGGAATCTGTGCTACAAGCAGAGAGCAGTACATGTGCAAAATACTCAGATGCTATGAGCTTTCTCTGTAGTCTCACAATGCAAGCAATTGTCACTCTAAGGAACAAGCACTATCAAAAGAGCTGCAGTGAGAGGCCAAAAGCGGCAGATCATTTCAGTAACATAAACAAATTACAAAGCAATATAGAGACTAACTCAGATTTTATTCTGATAACTGTATGGTATTGTCTTTGGACAAGTTTTACCATCTTCTGCATGTAATACACTAGGCATAAAAAGTTGAAGCGTTATTATAATATTTAAAGTATTTATATTTCAAATGAATTGTAATTAGTAAATCTTTCAATATCCTTTCATATAATGCAAAGCATTAGTAACTCAATAATAGTCTTTTAAATACATTGTTAACTCTGAAGTGGCACTCTGAATTATAAAAGCTAGCCAGTCACATATATAATATATAAATAAGAATTTACAAGCTGACTATCTGATAAGATGCAATATATACAGTATATAGCAAGCTGAAAAATCTTTTTCTTTTTTTAAGAATGACATTTATGTAGTTTGCTTCTCTATTTAAAAGAAATAGCTCTTTCACTACAGCACAATTGAGTTTAATCTTCAGCTATCAGTATAGGCTTTAAGTGTTCAAGGCCTCAGGAACTAAGGCAGTACATATCAATAAAATATGTCAATAAACATATAATAGACTATTAGTGCAATAAAGCAGGCAATTAACATTTCCCACATATGTTTTCACTCTGACAATCCAAGCTGTAAAAACATATCTAATTCTGTATTTTATTGTTGGAGAAACTGCATGTTCTTATCTTCTCCTAACTACAAAAAGAAAACTTCTACTAGATAAAACATGTAACTGCACACATGTCATTTCCAGGCTTCTAAGTATTTGATGATGTCTTCAAATATCTTGTTTTATTTTTAAACCAAAATAAATAAGTTTTGATCAAAAGCTAAAATATGTTGATGATATAGCCCTTTCTCTTCCTTTCTTTTCTATAAGTGTATCAATCTTTTTTCTGGAATGAGTCTTTGGTATTTGTGGGAATCTTAAGCACTAAATATACAAGGATTATTTCAATAAGCACTATATATACAAGGATTATTTCAATATTTCAATAATTTCTCTAATTTTACTTGTGTATGCACCATGTTCAGCCAGCTTAATTAGACCCTACAGGCAAACTTGCCTGTGTTTTATTTGAGTTAAAAATCTACAAGCTGTTCTTTATCAAGTTCTAGCAATTTCTGCTGATGCATTTGTGGCATCCATCAATCTCAAAATCTGCCCCTCAGATTCATAGATCCACCTGAAAAAAAAGCCACTCAAATACAGATAGGTTGCTGAAATAAATCAGATGTACATATATGAAGATACATATGCATATATGATATATATATGCATAATACACATAGTTATGGGCTACCTAGATCATCAGTACTGTGTAATATTTGGATTTCATGAAAGTAGGCTTTAATTTAACATTGAATTATATCACATTTCAAACTACAGATATTAATGTAGCTTATTATCTTATAATGAACAGTCCTATATTGAATTACTCTGCTATCTCTCAATCTGGATATAATGAATATTTTTGAACAGCGATTCTCTTTGACTTATATTTAGTATATTAATAATCATTTAGTTAATTTATATTTAATACACAAATAAACATGGAATGTGTGATGGTACTAATTCATCAAAATCTGCTTTCATACAAACAATTGAGAAAATATGCTTTATTGTTATTTATCCTTTTGTTTCAACAAAAATCCAAATTTCATCATCTTTTCAGCAATGATTTTAGGAGTATTTAACAAAAACAGCAATGGTTTTAGGAGTGTTTAACAAAAACTCTGAGTCATTCCTTAGTTGTGTGGAATCTAAACGGGAATTTGATGTCCCCGTAATATATCTGAGTTCCTTCTATTTCCAAAGAAAAGCAGTAGCAGACTTCCAGGGTCTTGTGCCTTTCTTCCTCCAGCTGAGGCACAGAACTTAGGCAAGCTGGACCTCATGCAGTATTTTCAGTAATAGAGGATGGAGCTCTCTGGCTGCTTTCATGACCTATCTCTAAGCACTCTGACTTTTTATAAATATTTAAACATTCCTCTTCACATCACTTTTGAGAGTTCCTCCATTTATAGGGGCATAACTGAAATGCAGAGAGATTAAAGACATTAGTCTCAAAGCCCGTTAAAGGCTACTATTGATCCAAATGAGAATTAGATCAGGACATTTGTGAATTAACTTCCTCAGTGAGTGTGATCATCTGTCTAAATCTAGTTATAGGACTAATACTATAACCCAGGCATGTCCATTAAACTGATCTACATTTCTATGGTGTGGAGAGAAATAAAAATAAAAATATAGGAGACTAGGCTTTTAAAAAGGCTAAAGAAAAATACATTTTTTAAAATAAAATATGAATTAGGAAGTTTTTATATCTGCTAATTTGGAATAAATTTTAAGCTATTCAAGAAAAGCACATATTTTGTTAAACAGTAACAAAACTAGAGGTCTAGTTGTTATTTAATATTTAGACATTACTTACCTATATAATATTTATATAAGCAAATTGACAAAATAAGAGAGAAATTAAATTATACATACAGAAGAAATGCTGAAATATATGTAGTGATCTTTCATTTGAGTAAGATTATTTTAATATGGTAACAATGTTCCTTTTAAATCCTGAATCCATAAATTCCTATGAAATAGTGAAACAGAGCAAATGTGTTTTATATTAATTCTTAATTAATTATATTAATTTTATGGGAAATCTGTTACATGTTTTTCATACAAGTGACAACACCTTCTAGGGGAGCTTGGTATAATAGTACAGTTTAATAGTACAGTTGACACGTATTTCAGCGACTCTATAGACATATGATTTTTAGAAAGAACGCAGAACTGAGCATGAGGATTACATATGTATGACAATGCTGGTTTCAAATACAGAAGAAATAAATTATATTTCCTGATATTTAAGAGAAAGCATTTATTGAGAAAATATCATTCTTATTAAAGAAATATAAGAAAGATAGTATGATAGAAAATGAGCATGAAAATAATATCAGCGTGAATGGATTCTTTCAAGTCAGAGTAAGGGTAAATAATTTATTATTTACTATATGACTCAATATATTAGAATTTCTTCATAGGGTGAAAAAATTGTTGCCTGCAGATGCAATATGCTTTTAGTGATTTATTTATAAATATTATACCTCATTCTAATATCTCAGTGAAACTATCAAAAGTATTGTTATTGTTCTATCAGTGAAATTATAATGTCCATAAGCAATTTTGTATGTCACAGTGTTAGTGATTCTAAGATATTTTTATTTACAGCACTAAGAAAATTATAACTCTGGCAACATGAGTAAGACTCTTTTTTCATGACAGAGATGATCAACCGCAAGAGATCTACTAGCTTAAGAAATATGGTAAATCCTCCATTGTACGTAATCAATAGGTCAATATGGGACATATTTCAAAATGATAAACTGTAATGAAATAAGAAGTTGCAAACTAGATAAAGTGATTATGAAAAGTTGCTGTCAGTTAATCACAACAAGAATGGTAACATCCAATCCTTCCTCATAAATTGATTATGAATTTATCATCCTGATGCTAAAAGCTTTTGACCTCTTAAAGTGTAAGCAGCACAGTCAGAAGTTATTGAAGAAATAGAACTGAAGCTCGTGAGGCCCTGCTATAACTGATATGCTTTACTTATAATGCATGAGTCCCTCATCCAGAAATTGTTCTTGACTGCTTCTATTAAACAAATGCAGATCCACAAGGGTTTTGAGATTTTTTCTTTTAAGTTTTAGAGGTGATATTATGATCATTTCAAAATCAGTTACACAGTGATTTCTGACCAGCTTAGCTTAATGAAAGTTTACTTGGAAAGTCATATATATGCTGAGGATGTCCAGGATGCCATTCATTCATCCAACCAAAGCCATACATTTTTAAAGGAGTTTAAAAAAAAATAGAAAAAGAAAAAAAGAAAAAAGCAGTTATGCAATGTAATAAAGATAACAGATAAAATATAACTGTGGAAAAAAAAATCCCTTTATGAACGATTTAGTTTGACAAAGTTATTCATAGGAATCCATTTTAATAAATCATCAGACTGTCATTAGGGAAAATATGTGTTCAGTATCAGAATAGCACAAATGCAGTATATAATTTACTAAGGAAAAAATGCCGAGATTTGTCATTTCAGAGCACTATGTGCAATATTTAACATACATTTTACATTGCATGTTATCAATTACATTCCATGTAATTGATGATTAATTTTGCAGGTGGATTGGGCTGTTTAAAGACAAATATTTGCGGTTTCTTACTGCATTTCAACATTTGGAGTGGTTTCAAAACACTTAACTAATTCCACAGATACACAAATGACTTTTTTTTCATTAGAAATTATCACCACTATTACATTATCTGTTAAACCTACCTTACATACCTTAGACTTGTTGGAGAAGACTATTTTTCATTATTATAGTTGGTAAAAACAAAATGTACTTAAATTTTTCATTCTGTATTAGTCTATACTATTGAAAATATATAAGATGCAAATATGAAGAGACTAATTATATACAATTTGTTTTTTCACTCTACGACCAACTTGAAGGCCAATGATTGACTTTTGATAAAAATAGATTTATAGTGGCTATTCTTAAGGCTTATCTGCTTTACCAAATTATGTTTAAAGACCTGTTTGTTTCAAACAGGATTAGATGACATTACAGCATATTTTTACTCTGCTTAGATTACAACTGCAAATAGCTATGTTGTATACAATAATAAGATTAATCTACTTCCAAGTATATATCTTGGATGAAACACTTGATCTCCATTTGTCATTGCTCTTTATCTCTAAACCAGGAATAATATTACTCTACTGTCTGAATAAATGTCAAGGAAATAAATACTGAGGTACTCCATGGTTAAATGCGCAAATGGTTAAAGAACATTTTTGTGTTTTCTTTGCATGCATGAGAGCAGCTCTATAATGATTAGGCAGTATGACACTATGACAGCTAGGTTCTTATCCTGCTCTAACTTTCTGAGTGATCTCCTAGAAGTTTTATTTCTCTTAAACCTTCATTTTCAAAGATGCATAATATCAATAACCATTTTGCTAATCAGTCTTTCAAATAAAGTAACTGTTTTAAAGAATAAAACATATCAAATGTTTCTTTTAGGTTGTTAGAAGATTTGGAAATGACCTATATTTTCTTCAAAGTCTCCTATTGGAAGAATTATGTATTTAGAGAGTATTATAATTCAAACACATCAATACTTAAAATACAAAAATACAAAAGAATATACGGAGGAATATTGCTACATTTTCTAATTGCTGCTTTACTCAGTATTGCTCATTTTACAGAGAATCTATTTTATTGATTAAAATATTTTTTAAAATGCATGACATTGGGTTTATATAATGAAAAAATTAAGCATATCTTTTAGTAGAAAGACTCTTCCCAAATGTTATGAATGATTAGAAAGCTGTAATATAAGCTTTTCCTCAAGTTTTTAGGGGAAGGTTATGTACACATCAGGAATTTTGATGTTATTATTGCAGAACACTGAAAAAAAAAACAGCAAACACTTGACTTGATACTTCAGCACACAGAACTAAAGCATCAGCAAAAGCCTCAGCTCATTTGAGAGTGGGCTTTATGGATGCATTACACCTCTGTCCTCAGAGCTGGAAGCTTTTTTTTTTTTGCTATTTTATCCTATTTTTTCCTGCCATGCACAGCAGGGCACAGCCTGTGCTTGTCACTACTGTGCAGCATAATATTGCAGTTCTTCATGAGTCTACATTTTAGAAATTAATCCTTCTCCACCTTGAGAAACTGCACTATGCCAGTTTTTCTATATCCACAACTTTGCTAGGGGGTGCAGTGACAAAAAGGCTAAAAATTGCCCTACAGTGTACCTAAAACTGGTGGACACTAGGTATGTTTTTCATTTTTCAGGTCAGATGTATACTTCATGTTTTATAAACCTGTTTCATTTGTCAATTTCTTAGATATTCTTGTCTGCTATTTAATGTAATAGGAAAGGATAGACAGATGTATTTAAAAATCTCATTATTTCACAATAGAACTGGGTTATAAAAGTATAATATGATTTTAATGATGAGTGTATTTTATGGTGTGATAGGCAGTAATAAAATGTTCTTTCAAACATAAGTGTATAACTGGAGCGCTGATCCTATTGCTTTTGAACAGGAAAATATACTGTTAGTAAACAAATGTTTTATATTAAGTTCACACAAACATTGTCATTGCTTGGATGCCTTGTCATTGTTTGGGCTGTCTTACATCCTGCTTGCAGTTGCTCAAATTGTAAATGGAAAGGAGAACAAACAAATTTTGTCCTTGTGAGAAACGCAACAATTCCTTAAATAGAAAATGAGATTAAGAAAAAAGTTAACTGTATTCTTAGCTGTCTTTAATGTCATATTTGGAAAGGAAATAAAAGATACCATCTGCATGTCAGCTGCTCAGCTTTCTGCACACATCCACTCATGACTTGTAGAATATACATCAGAGGTTCAAATTTGGTACTCTTTCTTCATAGTGAGTCATGAGGCATAGTGTTATGCTGCAGAATGGTGAACGTTGGAAGGAACTCTAGAGATCATCTAGTCCAACCCTCCCACTCAAGCAGGGGCACCTAGAGCATGTGGCACGGGGTGGCATCCAGGCAGATTCTGAACACCTCCAGAGAAGGAGACTCCACAACCTCCCTGGGCAGCCTGTTCCAGGGCTCTGTCACCCTCACAGGAAAGAAGTTCATCCTCACCTGGAGATGGAACTTCCTGTGCTTCAGCTTACACTCATTTCCCCTTGTCCTGTCACTGGCCACCAATGAGAAGAGCTTGTCCCCTTCCTCCCTACGTTCTCTCTTCATGTACTTCATGTACGCATAAATCAGATCCCCTCTCAGCCTTCTTTGTTCCAGGCTAAACAGGTCCAACTCATTCAGTCTCTCCTTGTGCAAGAGACTTTCCAGTCCCTTACTCCTACTTTTTGCCCTGTGCTGGACTCTTCCCAGGAGCTCCACATTCCTCTTAGACTGGAGAGCCCAGAACTGCACCCAATACTGCAGGTGCGGCCTCACTAGCGCTGAGTAGAGAGGCAGAATCACCTCCCTTGACCTGCTGGCAACACTCTTGATGCAGGCTAGGATCCCATCGGCTTTCTTGTCCTTGAGGGCACACTGCTTACTCATGGTTAACTTGGTGTCAACCAGAACTCCCAGATGTCTCTCTTCAGAGCTGCTCTCCAGCATGTCAACCCCTAATCTGTACTGGTGCCTTGGGTTATTCCTCCCTACATGCAGGACCCTGCACTTGTCCTTATTGAACCTCAGGAGGTTCTTCTCTGCCCAACTCTCCAGCCTGTCCTGGTCCCTTTGGATGGCAGCACAGCCCTCTGGAGTGTCAGCCACTCCAACCAGCTTAGTGTCATCTTCAAGGGTACTCTGTGCCCTTGTTCAAGTCATTGATGAACAGGTTGAACAGTAGCATGTCCAGTACTGATCCCTGGGGGACACCACTGGCCACAGGCCTCCAACTGGACTTGGTCCCATTTATGACCACTCTCTGAGCTTTGCCATCCAACCAGTTCTCAATCCACTTCACTTGTCCAGACTACACTCCCGGAGCTTTCCTATGAGGATATTATGGGAGACAATGTCAAAAGTCTTGCTGAAGTCAAGTTAGACAACATTCACGGCTCTCCCCTTGTCCAGCTAGCCAGTCATCCCATCACAGAAGGCTATTACGTTCTTTAGACATGACTTCCCCTTCGTGAAGAACATGCTGACATACGTCTCAGTTCCCAAAGAAATCATGATAAAATGATAAGGCTGGAATAGCCCGCCCTTACAGAAGATCTCCAAGGTCGGTTCCTTTCCATGTTCCCCTTTATAAGATGCATGTGTCTATCTGTCTGGTTCCCCCTTGCCTGCTACCTTGCATTTCCACAAGGAGCTCATTACACAGTACACTGTGGAAGGCTTTTAAGATTTTCTTTAAAATTTTTATTTATTCTCTTTTTTTTTCTGAATTCATGAGTTGACTTCAAGCATTTCAAACTCTTCACATGTGAGTGCTGAAATTTCAACACTTTGATGAAAGTAGCTTTACTTTCTGAGATAATGAGTTCTCACTGAAATCAGTGGAAACTCTTGTTGCTCACTACTTCTAAAAACCTAACACTTTAATACATGTGTTTAAATTAGGATCAGAGGCAGGATGCTTAAAAGTACCTAAGGGAAAGAGCAGAAATCCCATTGAAAGTCACTGAACGATGTGAGCTTAAGTAATTTAGTTTCCTTTGAATTTCCCATTGCTTGTCTCTAAAATTGGAGTCATACTTTAAAAAAGTGAGGCATTCACCATTTCAAGATTTCAGTATTTTTCCCCATCTTTCTGGAACATAATAAAATGGAGGCAGGAAAAGGAAAAGGAAAAGGAAATAGATACTATAACAATAAATATATAAACATTCAGACAGAAACATAATACATATTTATCCTGTCTCATAAGTCCTGATAGAAATGAAAAAATTGATTTCTCTTTTCAAATATTTGATGTGGAACTTCAATATTCTAAACACATTTAACCTTTCTCAAATTAAACTTTTGAGAGGATTCTCTAACTACTCAGATGACGTATTTGGGGTTAAAGGCATCACCACAACTCTTAAATATAGTGATTACAGCTTTATTTGGAAAGGAAACATCCTATTGGAGGGAATCAGGACAGGGGCATTCTGACAATGCTTTCAACAGGGAAGGCTCAGAGCATTTAGGAGTTCATCCTCCTTCACCTGGGCTTCATAAAGGTAGTAGATAGTTGCTTAAACACAACAGCTCTGACATTTGCAGCATAGTTGCACTTGAGGGAATTTTTGCAGAGTTCAATAGCAATGGTGCTATAAATTGTATTAGGTTAAGTGATATAGCTGAGTGTAAGCACAGGTAAGATTATATGGAGAA
>JAUBOD010001059.1:263285-284121 GCA_032353885.1 Nothura maculosa
GAAATTGAAGGGAAGGTACCAGTTGGCTTAATATCTTCTCATTAATGAAAGTTTTAGGAAGTTACAAATTCTACAAAACTATAACAGTTCTTTTTGAAAATACATAAATATATGTAATTTCTGATAACAGAAAAATGTGTGTGTGTGTGTGTGTGTGTGTGTGCCACATATATATGTGATCATGTGTCTGTGATAATAGCATTTGTATTTTAAAGATATATATCATATCATTTTTATAGCTCTCAGTTTTTAAGATGCAATTTGCTATATTGATTCTAAGATCAAGAATGAATACGGTGCAAAGATTCAGCAGATTAATGGTGTAGACTGTTTTTAAAAACAAAGCTTTCCTACTCTACACAAAAAAAGAGTTTATAATTTTTCAGAATAGCATCAGAGATTGAGTACTATGTTTAGCACTAGTGACTTGAAAATGATCAAGGCAGGAAATGTGATTGGAAAATACCCCTTTGGTAACTGAAGAATACAGTTTTGTCTTCACGTAAATTATAGCTGCTTACAGAGTATATACAGACTGTATTTTATGGTTTGCATTTTATTTTAACATCCAGCATTCTGCTTAATATCTTTTAAATGTATTTATAATATTAGGAAAGATGGAAAATTGCTTAATTAGCAGAGATTTTTTTAATGCTGATTCTATTTACAAAAATCTAATTGATGCAGAACCTTGCAAAGCAGATGCAGGTAGGAGATTAAAATGATAATTTCCTTTTCTGTATAATAGTGGTTATCAAGTGTCTAAGAATGTAAGATTTAAGAAAGACATTCCATTAAAAGAAGCTGTATCTGTATGATAAGAAATATAAATTTCCACTAGTCCAACTGTCTCAACCTTAAAATACAAAGTTTTTCCTTTTTTTTTTCATATTTCTTTCATAAAGTTGTGATAGAAAATATCCTCGCAATTCATGTCAAAACTACAAAATCTATTTCTACTAATAAAATTAGAGTCATGGAAGAAGAAAGTGACCTCAAGAGTTACTATATCATTCTGTCTCAAGGCAGTTTCATTCCAAATTTGGTGCTTCTGAATATACTGAATGTTACAGAGGCTAACAAATTTCTCAACTCTCTTCCTCATAGTGATTTAAAATTTTAGATCTATTCATTGTGCAAAGATTATTATTATATCTGACTTACTAGTTCTAGGTTAAATTTACTAATTTTTTTTTTTTCTTCCAGGTAATATCTTTGGATTTCTTGTCATTCCCACAGCTGTCCACAGTATCCACTTCAATTTGTTAGCCACAATTCCTCAAACTACCTGCAATGCCACAATTAAACTCTTAATAATGTTGAAAAGATTTGAATGATTGTCATAGTGATATCTAAGTATCTTGGAATTATATTTGCCTTTTGCATGGTGCATGACAACATTAGCTCATGTTCAGCTCATGATCTCTTCCCTCCTGGTCCATCTGGAAGAACAACTTATGCTTAACCATTTTATATATACCATGAATTTGTGCAGTTGATCAAGCAATACCGTGTGGGAAAAATATCTTACACTTCTCACTATGAAATCCTATTCTTTAAAAATATCTAAAAAGGATGCAGAACATTTTTAAGCCGTGTGCCATTCAATTGTCACACAGAATACAAGATTTTACAACTATTTATGTCTACAAAGCAAGAATATGAGTTATAATAACAAATACTAAAACTACAATTTCACAGTAATTGAGGAAATGAGACAAATGCTACAGAAATAATGCAGGCATAAGCAGTGTATCTCTATCATATTGAATATTATTTGGAATATGTATCAATGATAAACTACTTTTGACATGAGTACTGGAAACAATTTAAGAATTAAAATTTAAGAATGTGTTCTGATAGGATAATTGTAAAAACAAGTAATTTTGAATCTCTGGATTTCTTTAGATAGTGCTGACACACAGCACTTTAACTTTGTTAATCTCATATAGACTTTAACTGTGTTAAATATTATACGTCATTAAATGTTTATTGTAATAGTTTAATTATTCCCACTGGTGTATATGTATATATACATAAGTTTTCTTAGGTCAAAATTACAGAAATATTGAAGTCAGAAATGAAATGTTTCCTTATTTTACATTTCAATGTTTGCATTTTTGTTCACAATTTTTAGTGAAAAACAAAACATTTTGATTCCTAAAAGCAGAAATTAATATTCATCTCTAATAGTATATTCATATTCAATTCATATATGTTCTATATGCAGAAGACAATCTGTTAATGGGTGTCTTCTCATAATTATTGTTTAGAAATATGTAGCAGAAGGAAAAGGATGTAGAAAGGGAGAAAAGGGAAATGAGAAAGAGCAAAAGGAAAAGAAAAGCAGGGGAAGGAAGGGAAGGCAAGGCAAGGGAAGGCCAAGAGAAGAAAAAATAAAAAGGATTCTGCTAGGTATCAAAAAAAACCCACAATTATTTGTAACAAATAAAAGAAACAAGATTTGGATTTAACTTCTTATTCTGCCATTTATTCTTTTATTTATGTATTTATACTTGTAAGTACACTGTCATGAAATTCTTCCACGTTATCAATGTTATCATATTCTCTTTGCAGTGAATGTTCACTGTTTCATAATTTATACATAAGAAACAAAATCTTTCTAGCCCACTACGGAATTTTGAATATGAGATTAGTAAAAGATCTTTGCTCTTTTTTAATATTTTTATTATTATTAAAATGTAGCTTGTCTCATAGCAAGTTGTAATGGAAATATATAAAAGTCACTGCTGTGATTAAATATAATTTTCTATTAATAGAAGTATTAATATTAACATTTCAGCCTTGGAGTAACATTTTCACTTGCATCCAGTACTTGAGAATTGAAACCTAGCTTCTGTATAGGGAATCTAGAGGACATTTTTAAGGAGACTTTTTCTTATTTCATGTTTTCATTATTACATTTCAGTCTAAATACACATATTTTTTCTGTGCATTATTTTAACAATATACTTAAAATATGAATCCATGCAAAAGCTTATTTATGTTAAAGTCTTGAATTACTTCAAGTGGCTGTGAAAAAAAGATTTTGTAAAGCAGAGTATGCCCAAAAAATGTTGTGGAAAGCATCATTTGGTCTTACGGACACAGGATTTCATTAAGACAGAGTCTCCTTAAACATGGCTTGATACTTTTTATTTGGCTTTTTCAGAAGTAGATTTATCTGACTTGAAAATTGTAGCTCTTCAGCTGCAGGATTGGAACTTGTCTCTGTCGCTGTCTTCCTTTGAGAAATACGGTGATAGAGTTTAGATTGTTGGAACACTGACTTTGGCTGATAGATGACTTCTTTTCTTCTAAAACTCTTTTTTGCTTCTACAGAATTGTGAGTAAATAGAATGTTCATTGGATATCATAGAAATTATATTCATAATTACGGCCAGGAAAACACAGAAGGCCCTAACACAGAAATTGCCAAGAATGAAGAGTGCAGAATTGCAGAACTTTCATTATATCCACCGGGAGGCAATGGGTGTCCAGTGGTCCAAACATGCTATTCAGAAAAGAGAAATAATCAGGGAAGACTATATTCACAACAGTACTAATAAGAGGATTTCTCCAATCAGTGATTGTGAAGTTGAGATACGAAAATTGTGGTCAGAAATGTATGTTGCAGTAAGTAGCTAAAATAACCTATCATCAAAGCTGTCAGATATATGGATCATTCCTTTTCCTCAATAGCTATGACTATAACCTTTTCAAAAAAATATTTCTTTTAAAGTTTCCAGAGAACCATCCAGTTCTCACTCAATGTCTTTCACTGCAGAATTATGTAATTCTTTATCATATATGAAAACTGAAATCTTTCCTTTTCTAAAAATGAAATTCAACAAAAACAGATGGCCTTAAAGAGATTTGTGTGTGCTTAATTGCCTTGTATTCTGATTTTCATCAAGCTTGTCCATTTTTCACTCCTCTTAGTATTATGCCATTGTGCCAAATACCATAAGGTATTTGATTACTTTTCAAAAGGGTCCAAGAAAGCGATTCATCTCTTTCCAAATTAGCTATGCAAAAACTAAGCATCTCCATTAGAATAATTCATTCCATCCTAAGAGATACAGCTCAGAAAGGTAAGAGAAAATGTTGTCTAGAGTTAGATATTTTTCTCTGTTTACAGAGTATCAAATAAGCAACATAGAGCAGGAACCTAAAATTTAGAAGATTGAAGTTTTATCATCCAGTTACAGAATGATGCAGAGTGGGAAACACTTCAGGAAAACTCTTTTTCAACTTCCTGTTCAAAGGAGGGTCCGCTGTGAGACTAGACCACCTTGCTAAGGCACTTACCCATTTGGATCCAAGGACAGAAATTGCAAAGACAATCACTGTGGTCAACCTGCTCCACTGCTTGCTGGTTCTCATTGCAGTGAGTTCTTTAATTCACTCTGAACCTTCCTTACTTCAGTTCAGATCCACTGTCTTTTGTCCACTCATCATGCACCAGTGTTGAAGCCTGGATCCATCCTCTCCATAACTTCCTCATAGGCACTGGCAAAATGCTGTTAGATGCCCCCAAATCTCTTGCTCAGGCTGCACAAGCCCATTTCCCTCAGCCTCTCTTCACATGGTGACTGCTCCAACTCCAATCATCGTGATGATCTCCACTGAACTTGCTTTAGATCTCTCTTGTAATGGCAAGGAAGTTGAAACTAGGCAGAATATTACAAATGTGGTCAATGTCAAATAAAGGGGAATATTAACTTTCCTCCACCTACTGACTGTGCTTGTATTAATATCAGCCCAGGCATGCTGGCCCAGCCCAGCATGCTGCCAGGCATGCTGTTGATCATAATCGGTCACCAGGACCTCCAGGTTCTCCTTAGCAGAGCTGCTCCTTGGGAAGCCAGACCCCAGCCTGTACCATTTCCAAGGAAATGTGCAGAGCTTCCTCCCGTGTGCAGAGCTATGTACTTCTCTTTGTAATTTCATGAGGCTCCTGTTGACCAATTCCACCAGTTTGTGCAATTTTCTCTGAATGACAGCTCTGCTCTGAGGCATTTGAATTACTGCTCCACCCCCCTCTCCTAAGTTTGCTGTAAACTGCAAACTTGTTCAGGGTGTTCTGTAATCTCCTTCAGATAATTAATAAAGATGTTAAACAGAACATGTTCCAGAACCGATTACTGTGTTATTCCACTTCCACCATGCTCCAAAGTAATTAATAGAAATAATATTTCTTAGATCTCTGTCAGCAAGTGAAGATGAAAACAAATTTTGTAAATCTTGTGTTTGTGTGAAATACTTAAATGTCTCTGAATGTTAGATATCATAACTCAAGTCAAAATCACTCTTAAGAATGAAATAACAAATAATGGGCATTGTTTAACATGTTTACCTACTGAGCTTAGGTATTTGAAAGAAAGCCTATCTTAGAGCTTGTCTGTTTGAGGAAGATCATGCACAATGAGTTATGAGTGTCAATTAATAGTCCACTGTCATATATTACCCTTCTACAAGGACATTCTTTCAGCATGCCCTAAGTGTGAGATATTTCTTTTCATTTGCAGAGTGTAGGCAGCCACTGGCAGTCTTAATTCACATTATAAATATCCACATAGGGACTTATTAAGAAAAAACTTGTATAGTGCAAATGCACACTTTAGCTTATTCAGCATTTGCATCCTGGTTTTGGCACCCTTTGGCACATTGGATATTTGAGTAACAAGATAGACAAAGGATAATAGCTTTTGCTCATTCGAAACAGAACATCTGATAAGGTCTCTGCTCTGACAGTTTGGCATTTGCACAAAGGCTATTTCTATTAAGTTCTTCAATATTTTCCTTATGTTTTCCTTGTATTGAGACTTTGAAATAGACATTTTTAGCAAGTCCTAGACTCCTCACATAATTGGCTTTTCACTAACCCAGCATGAAGTTTTAGGTTGATTTCTCCAGAAGAAAACAGTAGTATTAGATATATTAATTTATTATATTGAAAATTATAAATGTATAATGCATATTTATATATAATATAAATATATTCATATTAATATATTCATATTAAGCTTTGTATATAAATACATGAACTGATATTGTACATGAAAAAAGCTTTTCTCTCAAAGTTTGAATGTGAATTCTGGCCATTATTTTTGCAGGAATGTCCTCCCTCCCTCCCTTCCTTCCTTCCTTCCTTCCTTCCTCCCTCCCTCACTCCCTTCCTTCCTTTCTCCCTCCCTCAAACTGTCTTTCCTCCTCCAGATGCTTGCCATTTCAGTCCATCATGGTGTAGCTTTCCCATTTCTTTCATCCAAATGCCATCTTGCAGTATAGCTTTGATTACAACTGAGTAAAACTCTACCCCAGCCCTCCTCTCCTGCTGCAATATCTTCTTCAATGAATTCCTGAGAATATAAAGAACCATAAAAAGAAAGACCAAGTCTAGTCCTGACACTATATATCCATATCTATATCTATATATATATAGATATATGTATATATTTTTCTATCTATCTATCTATCTATCTATCTATCTATCTATCTATCTATCTATCTATATATGTACATTATAAGATGTAATTAAAATATACAAATTGCAAAATGCAATGAAAATACTTTAAAAATATTATTTTGTCAATCTGTATTGAAAATTGCTAACAATGAAAGAATATTATTTTCAAAATAGTACTAATATATACTAACTCAAAATTTCCAAATTTTGAAGTCACCAAATTGTTAGTGACTTCACATCACATCAAAACCTTTTAGAAGATAGATTTTGGGTCAGGTTGTTTATTTTGTTTAGTTGGATTCAATATATATAATTGGAGGAAAGAAAGCTTTCCTCCCATGACTGGACGGTGGCCATGGAAAGCTACAGGCTTTTGAGGAGGAATAGGGCAGGAAGGTGAGGTGGCAGAGTTGCTCTTTATGTGAGAGAGCAACTGGAATGCGCAGAGGTTAGCACAGGAGAGGATGGAACACTAGTAGAGAGCCTGTAGGTAAGGATAAAGGGGCAAGTTAACAAGGGCAACACAGTGGTGGGAGTTCACTACAGGCCTCCTGACCAGGATGAGGAAGTGGACGAAGCCTTCTACGGGCAGCTGCAAGAAGCCTTCGAATCACAGGCCCTGGTCCTCCTGAGGGACTTCAACCACCCAGATATCTGCTGGGAAAATCACATAGCCAGGAACAGACAGTCCAGGAGGTTCCTTCAAAGCATTGCAGGTAACTTCTGGACACAGGTGGTTGATGTGCCAAAAAAGGGAGAGGCGCTGCTAGACTTGGTACTCACAGAGATGGTCTAGTGGGTAATGTGAGGGTTGGGGGCAGTCTGGGCTGCAGTGACCACAACGTTGGAATTCACGATCCTGCATGGAGGAAGCTGGGTTAGAAGCAAGATAGCTACCCTGGACTTTAAGTGAGACAACTTTGACGTCTTCAGGGAGCTCCTTGGAGTAGCCACTTGGGTCAAGGTCCTAGAAGGAAAGGGAGTCCAGGAGAGTTGGTTAATATTCAAACACAACTTCCTGCAAGCTCAGGATCAGTGTATTCCCACAAAAAAAAAAATCGAGTAAGTGGGGCAGGAGACCTGTATGGATGGGCAAGGAGCTCCTGGGCAAAGTTAATCAGAAAAAAAAAAGAGTGTACAGCTAGTGTACAGCTTGTGGAAGAAGGGACAGGCCACGTGGGAAGAATATAGGTGCACTGCCAGAGAATGCAGATGTGAAATGAGGAAGGCTAAAGCCTGGGTGGAATTAGAGCTGGCGAGACATGTCAGGGCCAACAGGAAGGGTTTCCATAAGTATGTGAGCAGCAAGAGGAAGACGAGACAAAATGTTAGTGGGCTGTGGAATGGAGAGGGGCCTTGGTGACAGAGGATGCCAAGAAGGCAGAGTTACTAAATGACTTCTTTGCCTTTGTCTTTACTGTTAAGCCCACTCCCCATGAATTGCAGGGCTCAAGTGGAAGAGAAATAAATGGAGTAGAGGAAGACTTTCCACTTGTGGAGAAGGATTGGGTTAGGGATCACTTCGGCAAAATGGCCACACAAAAATCTATGGGCCCAGATGGGATGCACCCAAGAGTGCTGAGGGAATCGGCCAAGGTTATTGCTCAGCCTCTCTCCATCATCTTCAAGAGGTCCTGGAGAGCAGGTGAGGTGCCTGAGGACGCAGGAGAGGTGCCTGAGGACTGGAAGAGAGCCAACGTCACTCCAGTCTTCAAAAAGAGCAAGAGGGAGGAGCCAGGCAATTACAGGTCTCACCTCTCTCCCTGGAAAGGTGATGGAGCAGTTCGTCCTAGAGAGAATCTCCAGGCATATGAAGGGGAAGGAGGTATTGAGGAGCAGTCAGCTTGGATTCACCAAAGGGAAGTCATGTCTGATGGACCTCATAGCCTTCTATGATGGGGTGACTAGCTGTCTGGACAAGGGGAGAGCCATGGATGTTGTCTATCTTGACTTCAACAAGGCTTGTGACACTGTCTCTCATACTATCCTCATTTGGAAGATCCGGGAGAGTGGACCAGATGAGTACACGGTGCTGTGGATCAAGGGCTGGCTGGATGGCAAAGCTCAGAGGGTGGTGATAAATGGGGCCGAGTCCAGTTGGAGGCCTGTGGCCAGTGGTGTACCCCAGGGATCAGTCTTGGGTCCAGTGTTGGTCAACTTGATCATCAATGACCTGGACAAGGGCACGGAGTGTACCCTGATCAAGTTTGCAGATGACACCAAGCTGGGAGGAGTGGCTGACACTCTGGAGGGCTGCGCTGCCATCCAGAGGGACTTGGACAAGCTGGAGAGTTGGGCAGAGAGGAAGGTCATGAGGTTCAACAAGGACAAGTGCAGCGTCCTGCATCTGGGGAGCAACCCTAGACAGCAGTACCGATTAGGGGTCAACCTGCTGGAAAGCAACTCTGCAGAGAGAGACTTGGGAGTCCTGGTTGACAACAAGTCAACCATGAGTCAGCAATGTGCCCTCGTGGCCAAGAAGGCCAATGGGATCCTGGCCTGCATCAGGAGGAGTGTTGCCAGCAGGTCAAAGTAGGGAATTCTGCCCCTCTACTCACCTCTGATGAGACTGACTAGCCTGGGCCCTCCTTGCCTGTTTTGAAGCCTGAAGAGACATCAGCTTTCTTCCAGTCCTCAGGCTCCTCGCCCAATCTCCATGAATTTACAAAGATGATTGAGAGTAACCTAACAACAACATCTGCCCGCATCTTCAGCACTCGTGGATATTTCCCATTAGGGCCTATGGACTTCTAAATATCAAATTTTCTTACATGATCTTTAACCTGCTCCTTCCCTGATAAAGGAAAGATTTAATTTCTCCACACTATCTCCTTGGCCTCATAGTCTGGCATTCCAGACAGCTGGTCTTAGCAGTAAAGACTGAAACCAATAAGACATTCACTTTCTCTGCATGAATTATGTGAATTCTTCAAATATTGGAGCTAAAATCCTAAGATCCTTAAACTGAAAACATTCTGCCAATTAAAAAGAAAGGAGAAAAAAAAGTAATCTTACTCCCATAAATCTTGAACTGGATTCCTTTTGGTAGTGACACAACCTTTTAACTTCACAATAGATGAGTAATTTAATCTTTGTAATGTTATTTATCAGATTCATTTAATTCCTGTCACACAAAAGAACACTTAGAAGGCTGTTTCTATTGTTTCCTAGGATATGCTGTCACCTTAAAAAGATTTGGAAAATATGTAAAAAATAAAGGATTTGCACCTGGAATATCCTTAGGGATTACTGAATTGCAATTAATTTAAGTAGACACTGGATGTCAGTGTTGCTGTTTTACAAAAAAAAAGAAAATCAAGAAAATACAAAGTGTAGCCAAGAGAAGGAAATGGCAATCTAATCGAATCATTCAGAACAGCTTAGAAGCTAATTAGCATTCTATATCTTTGTGGTATGAAGAACATGTTAGCATTAAAGAAGCAGCTCTCCATAAAGGTTTTGATTTTTATTAAAAACAAACAAACAGATGAACAAACACTTAAAATTAAATGGACATTTTAGGACTCTGTCACAGGGCTTTTATACGGTAATTAACATTCAACAACTCATTTAATCACAAAGATGAACAATACACAGTATGAACAGTCATATTTATTTTATGGCTGATTTTATACCTGTCCTTACAAAATAAATGAATAAATAAATAACAGTGATTTAACTCACTCTTAAAATTATTTTTATGATCTCAAAAGAGATCTTTATATTTAAGTCATGATTTTTTAACAAGTTGGAAAAAATGATCTGGACAAGAATAATAATGAAAAATTATTAATATAGTTATCCACTGAACAGAATTGTCCATCCCTTTCTGACACTTTGAAACAAACTTTACTGGATTGAAGATCAATGCATCCAGACTAGATTGGAGAGTCTGTCTGGTACATATATTATCTCAGTGGAAGTGAAATAATCCTGCCAAGAATAAGAGTTTATCAGGGTATCCCTAGAGAAAAAAATAACTTTGGGTGGAGAGTGGCAGAAATCACTTTAAAGCTCTTGTCACTCCAGAAAAGTTCACTGCCATCCTGCCTGGCAAGTCAAAAGCTAATAATGAGTGATATGTATTTATCCGATCTAGATTTTAGAATAAGTATTTTGATGACATATAGCAAAGAATACAGGAATGCTGTTTGAATTTAAGAGAACAAATTATGACTCACTGTATCTAATACAAAAAATGATCTCTCATCTGATATTTAATCCCAGAGGGATAAGATTGCTTAATATCTGATAATATTTTAATAAATCAAAAAAGTATAAAGCTGAAGAATTGGGGAAGTAATGAGGGCTAGTGGAGAAATAAAATCACCTTTGAATCCCTGAAGGGCCCAACAAGGACATTTATTATAGAAAATACACAGATGTTTAGTTCTGCCTAATAAATTTAATCTAGAGTTGGTGTTTATCTAAGATATTTATGAACTTTGTGTATTAGGAGAAATTCAACACCAAGTCAGATATATATGGAAAGAAAAGAGTAGTGTTTCAAAATTAATATTGATATAAATAAGTTTATCTTTTTGTTCCTTTCAACCTTTATTAACATTATCAATAATACTGTTTATTTTGGATGCTGTAAATAAAAGCATAACAATCATATTCCTTTTAACAAGAACTCATGCATTATAATGACAGGGTAAGCAACTCACTGAAAGGTCCCCACTCAACAGTATGTGAAGTCAAGGAACTGGCATATTGAGACAGTCTGTGTGGAATTCAAATGCCTATAGTCATCTAGTGCCATTTTAGACAATGTGATTTTCTGCCTGTTCTCCAGCTCCCACTCAAGAAGACCACAAATATCTGTTATGTCCTTGATTATATCTTCCAGCTCCCCATAGATGTTTTGGGTAGCTTTCTAAAACAACACTAAAGGTTACATGAATTGCTAAAAAACTTGAATTGCTCTCCTTATCTCCTGAAAACGACCAAAAATTTGAAGGAGTAAAGACCTGTTGGCAGCTGTAAGACTTACTCCTGGCTGCAGACTTACTCCTGGCTAACTTGCTGCTGCTCAGTCTTCTAGCTACCAGATTGGGTAAATGCTAGCACCTGTTTGAGAGTTCATTCCCAAACAGTCAGGTGAGAGAAAGTTTCAACAGGCAGAACAAGTGTGTTGTATGAGTCAAGGAAGGAAATATAACTAATCAGATTAAATACCACAAAAGCATGATCACATCAAAAAGGCAGAAAAGAAGAGGAAGAGGGAAATGGACAGGACAGGACAGGACAGGACAGGACAGGACAGGACAGAACAGAATGAATGAATGAATGAATGAATGAATGAATGAATGACTCAATCAATCAATCAATCAATCAATCAATCAATCATACAGGTTCTAATATGACTGCGGAGTTTTGTGTAACATTCATCCCATAAAAAGCAATTGAAATTTGCTGCACTGAGAGCAAGATCCTCAAATCTTGTCTGAGCTTTTCTATTTTAAGTCCTTGCTCTAGTTTATAGTTATTTTGGTGTGTTATAAGTTGCACGTAAGAACAGTGTGCAGCCAGATCCATCTCAAAACTTTAACGTGGCACTCCATCCACCATTTAGATCACTGTCAGAGAAGAATCACATTAGGTAGAATTGATTAGATAAAAGGTGTTGGTGTGAACCACAATTAAAATCTAAAGCATTAATTGTTTTTGTGCCTTAAAAGTGTTTGCTTTTGTGATTTTTTTTTTTATATTTAACCAAGTCCTAATCTGACAGTTACTCTTACAGTTACTCTTAACCTTTATTCTCTGCCTGAATGAGAATGCAGGATCCTTGTATCTTGTGCTTTGCTGTGCTGGGGTGAATCAACTGAATATTGAACACTTACGTGTCAGTACCGGTTGAGTTTGTAATGAAATTGTCACAGTTACAATCACTGCTAAAATTCTTTGTTCTGCAGCTTATATTTCTCAACAGGGCATGATGATATTTTCACAAATGACCCAATAGTAGAATAGAGGGTATGGCAGATAACACTAGATTGGGTGCAAGCACATTGAAAAGCACAATTCGAATTCTAAGTGATCGTGACAAATTGAAGAAGGGTTTCTGAAAAAATAGGAAGCGATTTGATAAGGACAAGCACACGGCTCTTCACTCTAAGCAAAAGTGATTGCCTACACAGGGACATTATCAAGTCTGACCAAAGGAGATTGTGACTAAAGGAACTAAAAGGATCACAAGCTAAACTTCAGACAGTAGTATTATACTAGTCTGATTAGCAGTTAAATAAGTATTATAATGAATACATTAAGGGCTTAATATGCAAATTAAGTCCTTATACTTTTTTTTGAGTCATGTGGATGTCCCATTTGGAGTTCAGTAATTTGCTGCAGGTATTGCGTTTTATAGAAGGTGTGAATCAGTTAAAGATTGATCGAAAGTCTAAAGTCTCTCAATATTTTATATTGATCAGAAGCTTAAAAAAATTACTCCAGAGAAAAAATAGAGGTTAGTTAGTCTAAAGGAGAAAAGACTGAAGAGACATTACATTTCATGAAGACTGTTGAAAAAAAAAAAAGTAAATAAATTACAGCAAGGAAGTGTCAGATTACACAATATTCCAAATAATAAGGATTATAAAGAATAGAAACACATATCCTGGGGAGATTCATCACTGGAAGTCTTTAAGAAAAAGCTAAAAAACATCTGGTAGGAGACCTGTTAAGGTATTTCTGATACTGCCTTGGAACAGCCTGAAGGAAAATATTATTTTGTAAGATCCATACCTCTTTACTCAGCTGTGATAGTTCACAAATCCTAGTCAAAATGTCTTTTGCCATAATGACTTAGTAATGCAGCAATTTCCAATACAGCTAAACTGCAAGTGAGAAATATGCAGTAGGAGGAGGTTAAAATAAAATCAATTAAAATTTAAGAATTTTTAAAATGAATATATACACATTTACTCCTAATAATGGTTCCTAATAATTGACTCCTAATATATGTCTAAATGGGAAATTCTTTCAGTTGCCCACTTTTTCTTGTTTTATCTGTTCTTAAGATAAATTCTTACATTTTCTTAGTGAACTAGTTGACTAAGGAAATTGAAGATTGGAAATAAGATCTGCATTTATAGCAGAAAAGATTGCTGAAAGTTTTGCATGCATAGGTTATTTTTTAAAGCTATCTTTAAAAAAATCTTTATAACAATAATACTACCAAAGACTTGAAATGTGCTAATGAAAGAATATTTCTGAATATGGGTTTTCATTAAATGTACCTATCACTCTCCTGTACTGCATGCATTGTTTGATTGATACTTGCAACCGATATCTGGCATATTTGGCTAATAATTGCAACTGATGATATACAGAATACTTAGGTGGAGTTTTTCTTTTTGAGCTATTTGTTCACAGAGGAGGAAGGTAGAAAGATTGCTGCCTAGTGTTTGCAGTATAGCTAAGATGGTGCAATATCTAGCTATTGCTAACACCAGCCTGGTTTTACTTCCTTCATATGCTCTCTCCATAAGCCGTGTGACAATCCTGAAGGTCCCCTGAGAGGCGCCTGGACATGCTGGAGAGCTGGGCAGAGAGGAACCTCATGAGGTTCAGTAAGGACAGGTGAGGCCGCACCAGGAATACTGTGTGCAGTTCTGGACTCTCCAGTATAAGCGGGACAGGGAAGCTCTATAGATGTTGCAATGTAGTGCTACGAAGATGATTAAGGGACTAGAACATCTCTCATATGAAGAGAGACTGAATGAGTTAGGCCTGTTTTCCCTGGTGAAGAGAAGGCTGAGAGGGGATCTGATTAATATGTACAAGTACATGAAGGGGTAATGTAAGGAGGAAGGTGCCAGACTCTTCTCAGTGGTGGACAGTGACAGGAGAGGCAATGGGTGTAAATTGAAACACAGGACGTTCTTTCTCCAGGTGAGGAGGAACTTTACTGTGAGGGTGACAGAGCACTGGAACCTGCTGCCCAGGGAGGTTGTGGAGTCTCCTTCTCTGCAGACCTTCCCAAACCTGCCCAGATGCCACCCTGTGCCACATGTTCTAGGTGTGCCTGCTTGAGCAGGAAGGTTGAACTAGATGACCTCTAGAGGTCTGTTCCAACCTTGGAGATTCTGTGATTCTGTGACTATCCTCGTGCTTATGTGGTCTCCACATGCTCAGATATAATGGTGGAGCTAAACCAGCAGAAAGCAGAGCCCTTCAGAAAACCAATTGTCTGGTACTGGTTTAGCTTTCTGGCCTCTTACTTTGAAATGTCAGACAAGTACATCTAATTGTAAGTCTAAATGTCTAATTGGCTAGTAGTAAGATAAGGATCTTGATGAGAGATTCACCAAGGAGCAGCCTAAATATAATGTGTTTCAGAAGAAAAGAAGGATGTATTTTAATGCAGTAGACCAGACCAGTTTGTATTCAGATCTTACTTGTAATATAATCAATACCTAAATTTATCACACATTTTGGGAGATATATGGATATATTTTTGATAGCAAACATGTAAATTTTGATATGTAAATCTATTTATACAATATACTAGCAGGAATGGTTTAAATTAAGCAAGTGTAGTACAAAAAATAATAATTCAATTTTGTAAAAATTTCTTTTTTTTTTCTTCTGAGACAAATCACATGCCAACTGTCAAATGAGGAAATAAAACATGAAGAGTGCTATGTTGCCATGAAGGGACAAAGAGATTCAAGATTAATTTATTCTAGTTAGAAAAACAGTGAGAATCTAATTCCTCCACATCTGAGACAAAAGCTCAAATCACAAGGCTATTGATCTATATTCCAACTTTACCAGAAATCATATCTTAGGTTCAAGAAACATTTCCAATGAAATTTTCATTGGAACAAGTGCTATCACCAGCTCTTAAAATCTATGAATCATATCAGTTTGTTAGTATGTTTTTTTTGATCTTTAATCACCTCTGTTCTTTTTAATAATTTATCAGATTTAGTTTTAGAAGGGCAGTAATTCTCTCTGTGAAGATCTCCTTATATTGCTAAGAATTATAATACCATTTGTGCTATTATTATATACATATTCACTTACAGCTGAATATTGAGATTCATTTCAAGGCCAATAATAGCAATGCATGCTCTGAAAGTCTGAGAAGACTGAGTCAATTGCAATTTGCTTTGACAGCAAGATTTACACAAGAAATAACAAACCAGTAAAGTTTGTGCATTTTTTTTTAAATATTTTACTAAATATTTTATTTTTCTAATCTTCTCATTGCTACTTACTTTGCAGTTTTTAAGTCAAACAGCATTGTTTGGAATAATTTTGTATCTTAATACTTTCAGAACAAGATGATGATTATACAAATAAGGACCAGTTCTTGACATATATGAATGTAATTTGCAAATACTTCAGTTTTATAACAAGTAAATATTTTTTAACCATTCTTAGCTTATAGACTAACCAAAATTCTATCAGAGTGTGCAAAATATATGACGCCAAAAAAAAAGAAAGCCTGGCCTCTACACTTATTTCCAAAAGACACTTGAAGAGCTCTTCTCTGCTGAAGCCTTAGTCTCTCTGGGTCTTTTTGGCGTATTGAGACAATAGAGCAAACAGAGAGTTGGCTGTTGGCCTCCTAAACTCCAGCTCATCATACCACTTAATTACAGAAAACACGAGGAGAGGAAACCCGTGTTTGCAGCTGCAAATGTTAATACTAGAGTACAGTTCACAGTGTGTGGTAATTGCAATGCTGCAATAGTTTCATGTGATGCTGGCAAAGTATTCGCTGATTGCTACACAATTTTACACTTGGTTTGACAATTCTGAAGTTACCATTTTTTTTCATTTCACTGTTTTCCAAGTTTGGAGTTAGCAAAATGCATGTTTCTATGTGTAATGCATTAGAAAATTTCCCAATTTGGAAGGCACCAGTGCAAACAGGGCATTATGATGAGATGCTAATCTCACAAAATGAAATCTGTGTTGAAGTATTAGCTTAATTCATTTATTTTCTATTTCTGATTAGCCAAGGATTTTCATGGGCTTTATGGCCATTCTGTATATTATTAACAGAAAATTTCAGATGTTTAGGTAAGACAAGATCCATCCCAGAAGATTATCAAAAGCATATTCTATGGAAAAACAAGTTCAATAACACCCTTGACTGTGAAGCACACAGGTCATCAAGGTGGCACTGGTCTGAATCAAAAAGGCCAGACAGTATAGCATCACATAAAAGTTTTCTGCCAACCAGTTTCTCTAGTGCCAGCTTGTGTGTCTCACCAGCCAAAGCAAGATCATGTTACTGCCTACATTATCCAAAGCGGATAACTGAAAATTTCTGGACCCATTATAACAGTGATTCCTAAAATCAAAAAAAAAAAAAAAAAGAAACCAGAAACTGAGCAAGAAAACATTATTTATTGCATTAATTTTTATCTTGGGAATTCCAGAAAAGAGAAATGTAAAAGGAAAATAAAAATCACTCTTTCTGACACAAATTGAGAAGCAAGGTAAAATGCAGCTGCCCAGTCCAATTCTAGGTGTACTGCAGACAAACGGGAAGATAAACAAAAAATATTTACTATTGAAATGTGTTCTTCACACAGCTGCCCCATCTCTCTGCAGATTTACAGATCTAACCCAAAATGATTTATTGTTTTATTCATCTTGCACATGCAAAAAACTGTATTTCTAGCAATTGCTGAATATAAACAGCAGATAAGATTTTTCATGATATTAAAAAACATATTTTTTATAGTTAAGAGTCTATAGAAAAAGAAAGCAGCATAGCCAACAAAATAAACAAAGGACTAGGTTTCCAATTAATACATGCTGGTATTCATACCACCTGTCTCCAGAAAGAAAGGAAAAAGGACTTATCTGGCTGCCAGTTAACTGCACTCTACCTAATAGTCAGAAAGACCCACTAGTCAGAAATAGAAGATAAATACCAAAACTTTTCTATTTACAAATTTTTTAAAAAATTTACCTGTCAACTTCTTGTGCCACTTACATCCACTCTATAATGGGGTGATTCTCTTTTCAGGATTGTCTGTTACTCTTGCTTTGCAAAAAAATGTTGCTGTGCTATATGTAAACTTGTTTACAGTCTGAGTTGCTATTAAATTCTTGAGAGATCTTAAAGAGGCTATAGAGAGACTGAAAATCAAATCTTTTCAAATTTTATCACCAAACTAGCTCTGTCTTACAGCTATAGATAGCAATATATTCCAATAGGGAATTTTAAAACATGCTTAATTCAGGAATATGAAAAAAAAAAGATTTTTCTAAGAGATGAATGCTTCAAAGCTTTTGATATTAGATTGCAGAACAACAAGAGGAAAGGAAACAACACCTCATGTTTACTTTTGTTATTTGTGAAAGCAACTTAAGCCTCTCAGGAGATGCTCCCAAGATCACTTTAAGCAGCCTAATGAGTTTTCAATAAAAGTTCTACATTCTCTGCTTCTCCTACCAGGCATTCTTATGCACCAGAGTAGTCCACATGCTTTCCAGATATCCAATCCAACTCCAGCTATTCTGTGAATCTACAAATAATCTATAAATCTAATTTAAATAGAATTTGTATAATTGTGCAACTAAATGGATATTTTTTTCTGATCAGTCTAACAGGAAGAGCAGCTCCTATGGGTTTTCCCTGGTACTAGAATATGAACTGAGCAAGAAAGCCTAGGAATGATTTCCTCTGGTGATACCTTATATGAGTAGAGGTGCAATAGATGACAAAAGAGACCCAAATAATTAGGGAGCTGTGAAGAGTATAGCTGGGAAGTGAAAAGACAGAGAGGGAAAAAAGAAAGGACCTTTGTGAAAGCCCAGGAATAGGAAAATGGGGTGATGATAACTAGACACAAGGAAAAAGAGAACAGGATTTGAAATATGTCTACATCTGGACATTCACCTAAACTATAAACAGTCAAGACATCTGAGCACCATTTCACAATTACTCGTGTTGTTTATTAGCACGCTTTCTGACATAGTATTGCTTGATATTCTCCTAGGAAGGTTTAGGAGAATACCTCAGACTTTTGACTGTTTCCAATAAGCATAATGAACAAAATTATTATCTGACTGGCATAGAGTTTAGCTGTATAGACACAAGAAATGCCATAACATTTGCCCTGACAGGCAGAAAATGGCATTCTGTCTAGCCATATTCAAGGGGAGTGACCAGCTGAGAGAAAGATGACCAGGACAAGTTTCAGAAGGAAATGGGAAGAAAATTTCAGAAAAAATATAGTTGAGACAAAAACAGGTTAAAAGAGGCAGAGAGAGGTGCTCTGCATGTAAAAGAATATACTGGAAGACATATTTACTTGTAGGATTCAGCTTCATTTTTGTAGCCACAGGAATGTGAATCTGAATATGGCAGAATACTTTGTAGAAATAAAAGCCTCTGTGGAAGGTTGCCTTGAAAGGTTTCCTATGAAAGACAGTTTATGTCTTTATTTTCCCAGAGCTCATATCTGGTATCAATAAATTTACTTAAATGAAACTCTTTGCATGCAGTCACTTATCATTTGGAGATACCTGATATTGTACTTTGGCATCTGATTAGCAGAAGCGTTGAGCACTCAGAACTGCAACTGAAATCATTGAAAGAAGTGCTTTGAATTTAAAATGTACTTACATAATACAAACTCTTCTAAGAATCAGGTCCCTATGTGTTGCTTTTGTACACACAAAATTAGTGGAGACTTTTGACAAGAATCTCAATGTATTTTCATCACCTACCTCAAAAGCATGCTTTAGTATTTAATACGTTACTCTTTCTGAAGCATTCAGAACAATACAGATAAAAACAATGACAAAAAAAGAAACAAAAGAGGGGAAATCAGTAATTCTGCTTTCAAAGTAAGTCTTATGCTGTATTCTAAATAGGAGAAAAGAGCAAAGTTTTGTATTTCTGTACAGTAAGTGGGCATTATCTTTCCGATACATTGCACAGAACGTGAATCCTATGGAGAAATATTACACTGCTGTACAATTAAAATCTCTGTATAAAACATACCGACATTAGAGTTAAATTAAGAATTTATGGATTTAAAAGATCCATATTCCTTACATTTATTGCATCCTGAAGTTTTGATATTTGAAGCTAAATGATATTCAAAACGTGATTGTATATTTGCATACACACACATACACACTTGTACATATGTAATAAAAAATCAGATTATATCATCCAATAATTACCCCTTTTATTTTGTCTGTTAGTGCCTTTCTCCTGGTATTTTAGGAAATCCAGCTCATAAGATGATTCTTTGCTAGATTGGACCAAGTGTCCCTTACAACATTATTTTCTCACAGCCAGAATAGAAGCCAATTAGAAATTTTCATGCCCAGCAGGTCACTACACAGATGAGTTTTCAATAAAATATCTAGCCATAAGGTTTCAACCTTAAGGCAATTATGTCTCTAAATAGTAGAGAACATTTAGTATCCTTGAGGTGTTTTAAACCTATTTAGAATCCAAGAAACTATTATCATTGAAATAAACTTCACTTTCTGAAATTAGAGGCAAAGATATACAATTTGCTACAACTAATTACAAATGTAGAATCTTGTAGGACACCACATACATTCTGAATCATCATCCCTTTGAAAAACATTATAGAGCTGAATATTAAACTCATTAATAAAAGTTATTTTTAGGCAATTCTTTAGATAACGTTGTATGTTGTCGGTTGTTCCAGCTTGAGACTCAATAATAATGACAAAAAAAAAAACCCTACATCTGGAAGACATACTTTGCTGCTATGAAATTCCAGAATGAGCACTTGATTTATAACTCAGTGATCACATTATTACCACGATAAGGTACAATCTACTGTGTTTCAGAGGTAATGCATTGTAATACTTCATGAAGCACAACCAAGAGGCAGAAAGTGTTTTGCTAAATCACAGAAGAGGTCAAGTAAAGCAGCAATTTGTCACAGAAACAATAAATCTGTCAACATTTGGATTTTAGCTACAGGAAGTTCATTATCCCACACTAGATTTTGCCTACTAAGTGATGGTATCAGACATCAGGCATTTGGCATCAGACAAATGGCCCTATCAAGGACAATATGTCATGTGTGGTGCAGTAGAAGGAAGCATATGCTGCCAAGAAGAGGGCAATAGGGTCACAGACTGAATTATTTAGAAATGTGAGGTAAAATTACCAACATGAAATAATTTTAAACATGATTTTAAGTTGCTGCCTACCTTGAAGCAAATCTTACCTAATATATTTCCTAGTTCTTTCCCATATATAATCTTCAATAAAATGAAGTAAGCAATATTACCTCTAATTCTTTGGAAAATAATGAATAAGTGTACACTAAGTGTAAACTACTGTAGACAAAAAGTGGTTTGCATTTAAAATACTATATTGCTAAAATACAG